>JASAMW010002200.1:0-48596 GCA_030247985.1 Epsilonema sp. ZAB3_2 | reverse complement strand
TGTCCTTTCGGCCTCAGCCGTAAGGAAATAATGTTTGATTTGTTCAACGTTGTTGGTTGTAATCAGCGGGGACCGCTGAAAGGCGTATCCGGCCCAGTCGATCACTTTCTCTCCGCCAAATTCTCCATGCGGCTGTGGTGCCAGGTGGGAGAAGGGCCAGGTACAGGAAGATCGTGTCGGCCCCTTGCTCCGGAGTCAGATGGCCTTTGTGGCCGGTCATGTCCGGTTTCCCTCACGTAACCGGGACACATCTATGAAAGTAGGGTACGATACACTGTACGTATACATACGTACCGCAATAGCAAAATAAACGTTCAGTATCACCATCTGGCGCTACACAGGCAGCAAGAAACCCTCACAAAAATGCCGTTCCCTCTGTAGCAATTATGGTGCGAAAGAATGCGGTTAGTGTTGAAAGCCACCGGGCGTCTAAACTGTATTATTGTATGGTAGGCTTAACCCAGTAACCCCACCAAACCCATTACACTGGTTGATGGTGAAGTCAAGCCCTTCGATGGGACAAAATGTGCGCACGTCCTGATCCAGAACGTAAAGGTACTTGCGATGCTTACCACATTCAAGAGAACAGTGTCCTTGTTGAACTCTTTCATGTGGGCCGCTCGAATCTTGGAGAGTGCGATGACGCCAATTTTTGACACCGCGTATGCTGTGCTTGGGTAGCCAGCTTCCTTGTGCTTGTTCTGTTTCGCCAACCTGAAATACAACACAAGTAAATCAGCAATGAGTAGGCTAGTGTGGGGTAACGCCGGCCATGGGGTAAAACCGGCCATGAAGCTCCTGTTTCAGAAAATGTTGAACCAAATAGCTCATTTTTGAAAGCTAGGACAGTTCAAGGAATCGATTGATGTGTCATTTGTCTGAAGGGTCCTTTGGTTGCTGCGATATGCAGAGCAGCCGGCTGAAACATAGGTGGCCGGATTTTCCCATGGCCGGGTTTACCCCATCATTGTACCCTACAGTGCGGGGTAATTCGGACTGGGGTTAATTTGGGCCATCATCCCGACTTTCCCAATTCCAACAAAATTATCCTTATGCGCTCTGCCATCCGGTGGTTGCAGATTTTCTGGTTTTTCCCACATCTGCCCCTCCTGAATTGAGTAAAGATAGAAGTCAGGTGGCCCAAATTACCCCGCACTATCATTATGATGATATCAATCATAAACGCGTACTGTCTTGAATCAATGACAAGGAAAAGGGGAGCCTACTCGACAAAAAGTTCTTCATGATTCCATCCAGCGCTTCCACTGTCAGTGAGGGAGAGAGAATTTTCTGCTTCAACTCTTGGACTGATCTTATCCAGCGAACCTGCTCTGCTTCCCACATTCACAACACTGCAACATAATAAGGCATGCACATGATGAGCGCATAGCAGAAGCAATGCATAGGGTACGGTATATTGACCAGTTGCGCTAAGCATTTCGGGTGGTCGCTAGCTGAGACTCCTCTCTTTTACACTTTTTGCAGTGCAGTTTATTGACCGGTAAAGGAGGAAGGAAAAATGCACGGGAAAAAGTGCAATATACCCATACGTACACTCTCGACCACCCATAGTTCTTAGCGCAACTGGTCAATATAGGTGGGAAGTGACAAAAAAGCAGCTTCAGCTACCAACCGAGCATTCGGCTTCAGCAATGGAAACAACTGGGCACAGGTCTGCTTGGTTCCAAAGTAATTCACAGCGATCGTATTCTCGGCTTGCTCAGCAAAAGGAGCGGTGTCGTTCATACTACAAACGCAAAATAGGGACATGTACATACTTGCACGGTGTCACGTAGGCTATACGTAATAGCAAGTATCTCAGGTACATACAGTACATCGAAGGGTACTTGCTGGGGAAAAAACTGGGGACATCAAAGCCATTTCTCAAACCCACGCCAAAAAGAATGAATTTTGAGACCGGATACAGCTCGTCAGCTACGGCCATATTTGTTGCAGGGACGCATGCTAAATGCCCGAAATTTCCCCACTTACCCGTTTTCCCACAGCAGCATTACCACTCATTGCATAATCATAGTATGTACAATGACCATTTTTAGTACCGCCGCGTTCAGATTAGCAACGTAAAAACGTTCAGCGTACGAATGCCCGGAGGAGGCTCATGGCTGTCCACGCATCTTGCGGGCAATTTGTTCGCTTTTCGGTCGTACTGTACGGCGGACACGTCGCTAGTCTGAACGCGGCACAATTTCTATAGTCTGGCCAGCATAAGTTGGCCGTGACATTCAAGGGGCGTTGCGTAAAATAGGTTCAAAAAGAACGAAATTTCTGTCCCATGCTTCGTATGCTTCTCATTCTAGCAGAAGTAGCCTACATGCAACCTACGAAGTACGACTTGAATCCCATAGCCAACTCTTTCTGGCCAGACTATAATACTACTGTAATGCTACTAATGTGCATACTCCCAACCTTGTAAGCGATTGAGGCCTTATTGATCAGGATGTCCAAACCATCATGTTCCTTCTTCAGATGCTCTTTCAGTTTTCCAATGCTCGTCTGATCAGTGATATCCAACTGATGAAATTTTATCCTTTCAGCCCCTGGAGGTCCCACTTCCTTTCTGACTTGCTCCCAAAGCAGCTTTGCCCAAAGATTCATTCCTAGCTGCAAAAAGAACATACATAGGTAGGACCGTACTGTGAGATAAACACGGCCACAGAGTATGTACGTGTTGAAAGCCACACGTGGGTGGCCAGGTTTGCCCCACAACCAACAAAAGTGGCCTGATTTACCCCATGGTAACCCTACGCGTAAACTACTGTATTCTCACCCTCCAAATGGAGGAAAGGTACACTTAATACTCTACTAGCATACAGACTGCTTGTGTACCTTGCCACACGACGTTTACATACAGTACAAAGGAAAATTTCTAACCGTTACTAAAACAAACAAAAGGCAACCGAAAAAATTAACCCTGTCAGATAAAAGAGAGGCCATTAAAAAATTTTCTATACCTTCCACAACGGCACACCATATGCCCTTGTTTGCTCCAGAAACCTGACAAAGGTGGAAAACACTTCAAACATACAGTAATTCCCCGCATCATTTATACAGTACTTACAAACAAGTAGGGTACTATGGGGCCCGGGACCATAGGGTACCACCAACCCGTGGACTGTGTTTCACTAATGAATGAACCAAATAGTTCATTTGAAAAAAAGAAAGTTCAAGGAATTGATTATATTTCGTCCTATTTAGTCAATTAATTGGCAGAGACACGGCAATGAATAGCCGATTTTCGTATGGCTGGATTACCCCATAGTTCCCTACAAACCACACCACAAATACCATTTTTCTAATTACGACAGCCCACTCTTGCTATAGCGTGAAGTTCACAGCCAGTGAGAAGTTGCCTCATAATCAAATTGCTCAAAATCACCTAATAAGCTCAGAAATAATTCCTCTTTAACAATGCACAACTGTTCAACAAACGAAAGAAGAAAAGGGCTGCCACGGACAGGCAGCCAGTTCAATAAACTCTTTCTCTCCTTATCAAAACTGCCTGACTAATCAACACCACCTTGTTTATCATAAAATAGTTATTTGAGGAAATAGAAAGTTAAAAAATGAGATGATTTGAAAGAGAGGAAAGATAGTTGAATAGTTGTAGGGAGTGTGAAGAGTATAAAAAAAGCAGAAATATCAAAAAAACATTTCAAATAAAAAAAAAATAATCACACTATGCAAACGAATAATTAGAATGATGATTATAAATAATAAAATTACCGCAAAGCTCAAAAAAATATTGCATGTTGCATAACGAAAATTTAGAAATAGTACTGTGAGTAAACGAACAGAAGCTTTTCTAACTTCCCTTCAGCAAATGATGAAAATGGTAGCTCGTTTGAAAGAAAGGTTAAGGAACAATTGGTAGAATATGTTATGTGTATGTTGTGAGAAATAGGTGTCGGGTTACCCCGTGTCTTGGTTTACCTGCAGTATAATACCCTATTTTTCTAAAATAGTGACTAACTTATAAATAGAAATGATTGTGTTTTGCTTTGGGTATAATTTTATCATTATTTATAAAATCTATCATTTTTTAAATATATTCTTCAAAGTGTGATTATTCTTTGTTCTTATGTGAAATGATTGTTTTTCACTATTTTCTTTTTTTTTACTACTTAACAACACGTGCACACAACTACGGACTGATTACTATAAAGCTATGCTTGCCTGGCTCTGTTCGATCAAAGTAATATTTCAAGTTTTTATGTGAAGGCTGCGTTATTATTTGCATATGTGACTGCAGTTCTTATCAATAAAACAGTGTTGTTGATTGGTCAGCAGTTTTGATAAGGCGAGAAAGAGTTTATCGAACTGGCTGCATTACCGTGGCAGCCTTATCTTCTTCCCGTTCTTTGTTGAACAGTTGTGCATTGAAAGAGGAATTATTTCTGAGCTTATTAGTGATTTTGAGCAATTTGATTATAAAGCAACTATCACTGGCTGTGAACTTCACGCTATGGCAAGAGTGGCTGTGGAAAGAAAGATGAATTTGTGATGTGGGTTGTAGGGAACTAGGGGTAAACGGCATACGAAAATCCGCTAAGTGTCAGGGCTGCATATCTCAGCAATCATTTGACTCGAATGAGACAAATATCACATCAATTCCTTGAACTTTCTTTTTTCAAATGAACTATTTGGTTCATCATTGGTGAAACAGCAAGTTCACAGGAGCTTCGGTGGCCGGTTTACCCCATGACCGGGTTTACCCCACAGTACCCTACTTGTTTGTAAGTACTGTCTGAATGATGCGGGGAAGTACTGTATGTTTAAAGTGTTCTCCACCTTTGTCAGGTTACTGGAGCGAACAAGGGCATCGGTTATGCTATTGTGAAGGAGTCTGGCAGAAAAATTTGATGGTCTCGTTTATCTGACAGGTAATATTTTCGGTTCCATTCTTTTGTTTGTTTTAGTAACGGTTGAAATACCACTGTACTGTATGTAAACGTCGTGTGGCAAGGTACACAAGCAGTCTGTATGCTAGTAGAGTATTAAGTGTACCTTTCCTACACATGAAGGGTGAGAATACAGTAGTTTACGGCGTAGGGTTACCATGGGGTAAATCAGGCCACTTTTGTTGGTTGTGGGGCAAACCTGGCCACCCACGTGTGGCTTTCAACACGTACATACTCTGTGGCCGTGTTTATCTCACAGTACGGTCCTACCTATGTATGTTCTTTTCCAGCTAGGAATGAATCTTTGGGCAAAGCTGCTTTGGAGCAAGTCAGAAAGGAAGTGGGACCTCCAGGGGCTGAAAGGATCAAATTTCATCAGTTGGATATCACTGATCAGACGAGCATTGGAAAACTGAAAGAGCATCTGAAGAAGGAACATGATGGTTTGGACATCCTGATCAATAACGCCTCAATCGCTTACAAGGTTGGGAGTATGCACATTAGTAGCATTGCAGTAGTATTGTAGTCTGGCCAGAAAGAGTTGGCTATGGGATTCAAGTCGTACTGCGTAGGTTGCATGTAGGCTACTTCTGCTAAATAGAAGCATACGAAGCATGGACAGAAATTCGTATTTGTGAAGCTATTTTACGCAACGCGCCTTGAATGTCACGGCCAACTTATGCTGGCCAGACTATAGAAATTGTGCCGCGTTCAGACTAGCGACGTGTCCGCCGTACAGTACGACCGAAAAGCGAACAATTGCACCGCAAAGATGCGTGGACAGCCATGGACTGCTCCGGGCGTACGTACGCTGGACGTTTTTACGTTGCTAATCTGAACGCGGCGGTACTAAAAATGGTCATTGTACATACTATGATTATGCAATGAGTGGTAATGCTGCTGTGGGAAAACGGGTAAGTGGGGGAAATTTCGGGCATTTAGCATGCGTCCCTGCGAACAAATATGGCCGTAGCTGACAACTGTATCCGGTCTCAAAATTCATTTGGCGTGGTTTGAGAAATGGCTTTGATGTCCAGTTTTGCCCCACAGTACCCTTGATGTACTGTATGTACCTGAGATACTTGCTATTACGTATAGCCTACGTGACACCGTGCAAGTATGTACATGTCCCTATTTGCGTTTGTAGATGAACGACACCGCTCCTTTTGCTGAGCAAGCCGAGAATACGATCGCTGTGAATTACTTTGGAACCAAGCAGACCTGTGCCCAGTTGTTTCCATTGCTGAAGCCGAATGCTCGGTTGGTAGCTGAAGCTGCTTTTTTGTCACTTCCCACCTATATTGACCAGTTGCGCTAAGAACTATGGGTGGTCGAGAGTGTACGTATGGGTATATTGCACTTTTTCCCGTGCATTTTTCCTTTCCCCCCTTTACCGGTCAATAAACTGCACTGCAAAAAGTGTAAAAGAGAGGAGTCAGCTAGCGACCACCCGAAATGCTTAGCGCAACTGGTCCATATACCGTACCCTATGCATTGCTTCTGCTATGCGCTATCATGTGCATGCCTTATTATGTTGCAGTGTTGTGAATGTGGGAAGCAGAGCAGGTTCGCTGGATAAGATCAGTCCAGAGTTGAAGCAGAAAATTCTCTCTCCCTCACTGACAGTGGAAGCGCTGGATGGAATCATGAAGAACTTTGTCGAGTAGGCTCCCCTTTTCCTTGTCATTGATTCAAGACAGTACGCGTTTATGATTGATATCATCATAATGATAGTGCGGGGTAATTTGGGCCACCTGACTTCTATCTTTACTCAATTAGGAGGGGCAATGGGGAAAAACCAGAAAATCTGCAACCACCGGATAGCAGAGCGCATAAGGATAATTTTGTTGGAATTGGGAAAGTCGGGATGATGGCCCAAATTAACCCCGGTCCGAATTACCCCGCACTGTAGGGTACAATGATGGGGGTAAACCCGGCCATGGGAAAATCCGGCCACCTATGTTTCAGCCGGCTGCTCTGCATATCGCAGCAACCAAAGGACCCTTCGAGACAAATGACACATCAATCGATTCCTTGAACTGTCCTAGCTTTCAAAAATGAGCTATTTGGTTCATCATTTGCTGAAACAGGAGCTTAGGTGGCCGGGTTTACCCCATGGCCGGCGTTACCCCACACTAGCCTACGCATTGCTGATTTACTTGTGTTGTATTTCAGGTTGGCGAAACAGAACAAGCACAAGGAAGCTGGCTACCCAAGCACAGCATACGCGGTGTCAAAAATTGGCGTCATCGCACTCTCCAAGATTCAAGCGGCCCACATGAAAGAGTTCAACAAGGACACTGTTCTCTTGAATGTGGTAAGCACACAAGTACCTTTACGTTCTGGATCAGGACGTGCGCACATTTGTACCATCGAAGGGCTTGACTTCACCATCAACCAGTGTAATGGGTTTGGTGGGGTTACTGGGGTAAGCCTACATACAATAATACAGTTTAGACGCGGTGTAACTCCAACACTGACCGCATCTTTTCGCACCATAATTACTACAGAGGGAACGGCATTTTTGTGAGGTTTTCTTGCTGCCTGTGTAGCGCCGATAGTGATACTGAACGTTTATTTTGCTATTGCGGTACGTATGTATACGTACAGTGTATCGTACCCTACTTTCATAGATGTGTCCCGGTTACGTGAAAACGGACATGACCAGCCACAAAGGCCATCTGACTCCGGAGCAAGGGGCCGACACGGTCCTGTACCTGGCCCTTCTCCCACCTGGCACCACACAACCGCATGGAGAATTTGTGGCGGAGAGAAAAGTGATCGACTGGGCCGGATACGCCTTTCAGCCGTCCACATGATTACAACCAACAACGTTGAACAAATCAAACATTATTTCCTTACGGCTGAGGCCGAAAGGACAAAAATGCAAGACTGGAAGATGAGAGTATCATGGAAAGGGGCCAAATTTGGATATTGCGAATATTGGCATAGATTGATTGATAGATTGAATCGATAACACACGGCACGGGGGTTCTGTGTTATGGTTGCACTTTACGTACACGTGTAGGTATGTATGTGTGAGTACGTCACACTTTTTCCATATGCTATGACTGGTCTCATTCTCACATTCGATTCTCAAATTCATACTAAAGTACAAATTATAATTCTAGGACCCATGTATTATTTATCTCGAGAACTACGCGACGTAGAGCAAAGCGGTCAAAACTTCCACGGATAACTTTAGCTCGCCTCTCCAATAAAAAAAACCGTTTGTCTCCAGCTGCTCTGTGTGTCGAGATCTCGCCAAATTTCTTCAGTACTAAAATCGCCAAATCGGGCGTGGACCACTGGGCAATTCTAAACCTCGCAAACTCCCGAAAAATCAAAATGGCAGAAATAAGCATACGTGATGAAGACGATGAAAATGCGCATCGGGCGTACAGGGTCGTAGGGTGTCGTGGTTTGCGTGGTTTAGCGTCTGCCAAAAGGTGACACGATTTCAGTACTGAAGGAATTCGGCGAGATCTCGACACTGAGAGCAGCTGGAGACAAACGGTTTTTTTTATTGGAGAGGCGAGCTAAAGTTATCCGTGGAAGTTTTGACCGCTTTGCTCTACGTCGCGTAGTTCTCGAGATAAATAATACATGGGTCCTAGAATTATAATTTGTACTATAGTAAGTCAGCTTGGCTGATTCTGTGTAGTGTGTGATATGTATGTGATGATGTACGTACTGTACGTACTACAGCATCAGTATGTATGCATGCATATTGCATACAATAGCTTCAGCCTGCTTGCTTGCTAGCGTGGCTTGCTGCAGGCAAAGCGGATACAGGCCTTCTATGTCTGTGCTAGTATGGTACTTTAGGATTGAAAGTGTTATGATGTGGTTCGCACATGGAGTAGATCTAGCGGCTAATGCATTGTACTTGTACTGTGTACGAATAGAAGGGCAGCAAGCTAGCTACTATCTATCTACTACAACAGCGTGCGCTTGCATGCAGCAAATTTTGATGGCTGCTACTTGCGCAGCGGTGCATACTACATGCATACTACTTACTGTACATACGGTAGTTGTGCCAAAAATACATAATTGAGGAGGTGAGATCTAAAACGTCCCCCAGCAGGGTGAGAAACACTTTCTTCCTCGAGCTGAGGGGACAGTAGAGTTTCTTCTAGGGGACAGAGGGGAGCAAGGCTGGCTTCTCGCCTTGATGACCAAGATCGAAAATCGGAGAGAGAGAAGGCAGCCAGAAACAATAGGCAGATTAACTCAAGTGGCTGCCCCTGCGTTCGCACGTGAACAGCCTGAGGGTGACCTCTGTTGACATGACCCATGACCGCTGACCAGTCAAAAACAGGGCAGGAAGGATATTCTGCGTGGGAAGTCTAGCGGTGTCCTTGCCTTGGGTCTTTGAAAGCAATGGATTTTCTTTTTACTGGCATAGAACGGACGACATCAAAGTAAAAAGAAAAACAGCTGCATGTTTTGTATCACATAGGCAAACACAATGCCAGAGCTTACTTTCAGGGTTTCATGACGAATGGCCAAAAATTTGGGAGTACTGAAAAATTTTGAATTTTACAAACTCTAGTTTTCGGTTTCATAAAACCCCAAATTTAATCTGAAAACAACCTGAAAACTGAAACCGGAAAACAACTCCAAAAATCGGGATTTGAAAAACCTAAAAATTTCTTCTCACCCTCTACCTACATACGCTTGCTGTGGTCGGTCACCAAGGATGTCATAAAATATTTCAGTCTTTGCACATAACTGATGCATACAGTATTTTACTTTCGCCAGCCACCTTCTCTATGCTCCATTCTTTGTTCTTTCATGAGGCGATAGTGTTACAGTAACCCTGTTTGGTTTTTCGGCTTTCATTCATGCACGTACGTACATGTAATGTACTAAACTAAACTAACCATGAGTGGCCGACCACTGTAAACAGAAAAATTTTCGGATCAAAAATATTTCTGAAATTTCCCTCCATTATCTTTGTGAAACATGTGCATAGCCACATGTTTATGTCCGAAAATTTTTCTGTCAGTCCAAGTTGTTGAACAGCCTTTTGTCCTGAAAAATATGGTCTAAAATATCCCATTTACAGTAGGTAGTAGCCTCAGCCTGTGCTGTATGTCGTGAATGAGGGTCGGCGGAGGACCAGTTTTGCTGTTTTCCTCCCTTTTCGCCGCTCCGTGGTCCCTCCCGCTGTTAATCTGCCTATTGTTCTTTCACGCTGTCCATAAAGGAAGGGTAATGTACCGGGAAGCCAGCCTTGCTCCCCTCTGTCCCCTAGAAGAAACTCTACTGTCCCCTCAGCTCGAGGAAGAAAGTGTTTCTCACCCTGCTGGGGGACGTTTTAGATCTCACCTCCTCAATTCTGCTTAGGGGAAGAATGGATGACTTAGTGTAAACGAAAGAAACCATCCGATCCCTGGCAGATATATATGTGCCCAATTATTTGGGTTTTTTTTAAATATCCAAAAATTTGGATACCCGTTTGGGCTTTACTAAACCAAATAATTTGGTATCCAAATAATAATAGGATATTTCAAAACCCATTATATAATTGGGGCGAATCTGCGCTAGGGATGGTTTCTTTATTCTTTCGTTTACACTAAGTCGTCCATTCTTCCCCTGAGCAGGAATATGTATTTTTGATTGTGCTGCTGGGCGTTATGAATGTAAGCAGAAGTGAGAACTGGTCGTTCATGTTCAAAACGGGAGTGGTTATGGTTATGGCTAATTTTACTGACGTGCACATCCTGCTGAAATAAAAGGATGGCAGCTGAACAAATAGCTACACCGTACAGGTGGCTTACATACTGTGTGTCGGCATAATGTGACCATCAGCGGACGGAACAATACAGCTGCCAGACGTCATTATTGTTTTAGCTGACTGGATAAAACCTAAATACATTTACATACCTATTCTATCCATATCCTGCTTGCCAGTCAGTACCGCTGCTTGAGTTTTGAAATTATATTGGAATTTGCATTATTTCTCGCCTTCGAAACCAAAACGTGGCTGAAACGAAACGGGATGTAATATTCCTCATCGAGAAAGGGCTATTACTGTAAAACTCAAAAATACAGGGAGGTCCGAAATGAAATGCCTGAAATATCCCCCCCCCCCCCCTCCATAATCTCAGATGGCCGTCTGGCCGCATACACCCCTTGCGGCCACCCTGCGGCCGTGGCCGCCCATACAGCCGTGTGGTGGCTGCGGCCAGAAAACAGTGGCCACGGACGAAGCCGAAAGGGCCGTGACCGCAAGGGGTCTATGCGGCCAGGCGGCCATCTGAGATTATGGAGGTTAAGGGGCAAAAAAGTTGTGTGCCCATGGGTTATTTCATGTCGTTTCCTTCCAGGCTGTCCCAGAAAATGTGGACAGAATTTTCTGCTAATTTTCATCAAGAGACGTGCTAATTTTCGTCCAAGGGACGTCCCTTATTGTTGGAGTTTTACAGTACATCTAATTTTGCATGCAACGGCGCTCTAGTCCTCTGAAGAAGCATAAGGACTCCGCCAGCAACAGCCACCAAGGAGACGGAAGTAGAATGTGTTGCGACCAGGTGGGCTGGCAGCTGCGCGTCCTCATCGGCTTTCGCGTCCGCTTGTCGGTGGCGGCCTTAAGCGTCGCGTTCGGCAGCGGCTTCCTCATCTACTCCACCTACGTGGTGAACAACGTGCAGCACGTGGGCGAGAGCTGGATCAATCACACGTTCGCCGCTGCCCACGGCTTCTACCTGGGTCCGCATCACGTGGCCTACCTCTGGGCCACGCTGGTCGCCGCCAAAGACTTCGGCAAAATCCTAGGTGAGAGGGTAGTGTGGGGTAAACCCGGCCTCCCTTGAATGAAAAAGTGCTGCTTCAGCAAACGATGATCCAAATAGCTCATCTGAAAGAGGAAAGTCCAAGGAATCGATTGACATCATACATAGGTACGTACTTGCCTCGCTCGGTCCATTGATTGCTGAGATGTGCAGCCTTGTAAAATTGTGACCGGCTTTACCCCATAGTACCATTTATTGACTTTAACAAAGTTTTTTGTGAAACCGGTTAGGTATTGGCTCGCATTCGCATCGGAAGGAAAATGCGCTCGGCGTATGCCCGGCGCACCAATTGCCCTTGTGTTGCATGTATCAAATCAAGCAACCACAGACACGCCGAGCGTACGCCCACGCTCAGCGCATGTCTCCGATGTGAATGGACAAATGAGAGATTGCCGAAGAAGTGGATACAAAAATAATATGTCATGTACTAGCCATACGTATAGTACATGCGTATGTACGTACAGTAAGTACATGAAGCGAAGCAGATCCGGCTCTTTGTTTTGCAGGTACCGTACTTCTGCTGTTGTTGGCAGAGCGCGTGGGTCGGCGTAACGGCATTCTGCTGAACGACGTGTTGACGATGGTCGGCGCCTACCTGTGCTTCGTCGGCATCGATTTCCCCTACTACGTCATCATCATCGGTCGCCTGTGCCTCGGCGCGAGTCTGATCGTCGGCGCCGGACTCGGCAGCGTGTTCATCGCCGAAATTTCCCCCACCCATCTTCGCGGGTTCACCGGCGCGCTGGTGCAGGTGTTTCGGGCGCTAGGCGCCTTCCTGGGCCCCCTGCTCACCCTGCCCCATCTGCTGGGCAACGCCCACCTGTGGACCGTGGCCATGGCCATACCCGCCATCCCGGCCACCCTAGACTTCTTCTTCCTCGTCTGCATGCCGGAATCGCCCAGGTTCCTATTTGAATAGAGCCTTTAATTTCCTTAAAAGAGCACAAGAGAAGCAGTCTGAAAAATTGGGCGGCCGGTGCGTGAGTCGAACACGCAGCGCAGTACGGGATTACGCCCTTCTTAGCGCTCGACCCCATCTGACTGCACAGCTCAATTTCTCAAACTCCCACTCTTGTACGTTGTCACTGGATTTGCACACGCTCTTTTAGGTTCCTGTACATCAGTCGCGGGGAGGCGGAGGCGGCGGCGGACAGCGTAGACTTCTACCAGGGCTCTGCCGCCGTCTCTCACGTTCTGGAGGAGCTGGAGGAGGAACGGAAGCACATCGAGAAGACGTCGGAGCAGCCCGAGGACTGGACCTGGTGCCGACGTCTGTTCGGCGTGAGTCGCCGCAGCCTTAAGCCGGTGCTGTTGACCACGGTGGCGTTGGCCAATCGGGCGCTGGCTGGCGCCGTCATCCTCGAGTCCTACTCCACGGACATCTTCAAGAATTCCGGCTACGAACACGAAGCCGCCGCCTACAGCACCGTCATCTTGGGCGCTTGCCAACTGGTCTCCGCCCTTTCCGTCACTTTCAGCGTGGAACAGTGCGGCCGACGGTCGCTGCTGTTGGTGTCCAACGTGGGCTGTCTCTTCGCTTTGCTGCTTATGAGGTGTCTGATTCCAGTGGGAGGTTATCGTTGGGAGGTTGGGAGGTTATTGGACCCATAAGTACATAAAGAAGATCCGTTGAGGTGTTTGAAGTTACTGGGCAGACGGACACTGGGCGGTGAATGGTTACGTACGTATATTTATTTTGCGCAGGCGAAAGGACAGACGTTGGGTTTAGGCTGAGGCTATGGATCCAATACCTAAGCCTAAGCCTGAGCCTAAAATGCAACAAAATGCATATCGCAAAATGCCTCTGCATCCAATACCTAAGCCAGCCTGAGCCTAAAATGCAACAAAATGCATATCGCAAAATGCCTCTGCATCCAATACCTAAGCCAGCCTAAGCCTAAAATGCAACCAAATGCATATCGCAACAAAATGCAACCCCAACTGATCTTCATTACTCATGGGTCTTTAAAGACCGAAACGGGCCTGACAAATCGCCGAGATCTCCTCACCATTCGATTCGTCGTCGCGTGGGCATCAATTTGCGCCAGATTTTGTCTTTCTAGCTGCTCTGTACGTCGAGATACTTCAATTTGCAGTTTTGGTTTTCCCCTTATTTTACTCTGTGACGAGGATATCTTTTGCGTTGCGCCATCGTCTTTTTTGTTTCTTTCCTTTTCTCTTCGCTCTCCGCCGTCTGCGCGAGCGAAGCGCGACCGGAAAAAAGACGACGGCGCAACGCAAAAGATATCCTCGTCACAGAGTAAAATAAGGGGAAAACCAAAACTGCAAATTGAAATATCTCGACGTACAGAGCAGCTAGAAAGACAAAATATGGCGCAAATTGATGCCCACGCCACGACAAATCGAATGGTGAGGAGATCTCGGCGATTTGTCAGGCCCGTTTCGGTCTCTCCCAACCACCCAACGATAACCGCTCACTGGAATCAGACACCTCTGCTTATGTCCGTGTGCAGCGTGTTCTCGAAGGAATCTGCGTTGGCTGCGGACGGTCTGCTGCTGGGCGGCGTCATCTACATGCTGCTGTATCCAGTGGTCGGCTCCGTCGGCAATATCGTCGCCTCCGAGCTCTGTCATCAGGAGATCCGAACCGCGGCATTCACCCTCGGACTACTCGCGTACAGCCTACTCGGCCTACTCTCCACCTACGTGTATCCGCTGATGAAACATTCGCTCGGCTTCTCCTGGTGCTTTGCTCCGTTCACGATCCTACTGGCGCTTACCATCGCCGCTTACATTGTCTGGTTGCCAGAGACGAAAGACGCGGCGTTCTTTCGCGCCTTCTATGACGAAGACGAACTTCTGCAGGCTCCTCCAGAACCCGACGTGATGGCGGAGAAACTGATGGTGAGCAGGCAAACGAGCGTGCTCGATCACCCCACGAGTTTAACAACCTCGAGCGGCGGTAGCGCCGGATTTGCAGAGAGTAGCGGCGGATCGGAGAGAAAAATGGGCAAATTCCAGTGACTATGCTGTCATGCTGTACTGTACAGTATGAATGAACCAATGTAACGTACGAAGGATTTATACAGGGTGTTCACTTTGGGTAGACCATGTCGTTTGGGGTTATAACTCGGGAACCACAAGGGTTGGAAACGCTGAAAATTTTCTTGCAGATACCCAAGAATATGCCTAACCTTGTGTTAAAATTTCGTCCCAAAACTGCGATCTGAACATAAGATATTGGTACCTCAAGTTTCGACCACGAAAATCACAAGTTTTTGAATCGCAGCCTGGTGTTCGCCCTATCTGACCTATCCCAACTAGTGGTGGGCCCGGTACATTTACCGGGTACTTTTTACCAGGTACCGGCTTATAAATGATGCCGGTAAGCTCTACCGGCTTACCAGTGGCGGTTAGCCGTGGGACGACGTTGAATTGGAGGACAGCGGAGCTGCCATTCCCAACTCGTTATTTCAAATTTTTTCTTCAGGGCAAGCTATGTTTTAGTAATCTGAAGGTTCCCTTGAACTGAAAATTAATATTCATGGTGTTTTCAGGTGTTGGCTAGCGTTATGATGAAAATGTCACAAGAATTCTCTGAACACCAAACTTGCGACTCAAAAAGTTGTGATTTCCGTGGTCGAAACTTGAGGTACCAATATCTTATGTTCAGATTGGAGTTTTCGGACGAAATTTTAACACAAGGTTAGACATATTCTTGGGTATCTGCAACAAAAATTTCAGCGTGTTAACCCTTATGGTTCCCGAGTTATAACCCCAAACGACATGGTCTAGCCAAAGTGAACACCCTGTATTATTGGTATTCGGTCAACGGGTATGAAAAATATCTATTTGCAAGGCAGGCTATACAAAGTGCTATGGTGTAGTAAAATTAAAATTTGCAACAGGTGAGGGCAAAATGTGCAAACCAAGCCAAGCAAGTTGGGTACGGCTCCGTTTTCGGGTAGCCCTACGTAAGTAGCTATATGTACTGTACACGTATTAAACCCGCCATCAGTGATGCACAATGTAAAAACAGATTATCTACTAACAAATAGAGTATGTAGCTAAAACGTACCGAGAACTTATCGTCCATCGTGGGAAGAACAAGCAGCAAAAATACACCCAAAATATATAATCCCTGTCCTGTATGGAAAATATATAATCCGTATAATGGCCTACGTAAAATTATTGTTTACGACGGAACTTGGTCGCTGGTCTTCCGGCCGCCTCAGTACACTGCTTGCATATTCCTCTGACGGCGCTTACGGCAGCGTATTCCGACGATAATGATACGTCGAGCTGCAGAGGCATCCTACCGCCCCGGAACAGTCCCCGCCATCATAACCGCCCCGGATGCACGCCGCGCGACAATCTTCCTGTCTGCATCCTAAATACAAACACCACCAAAAGTCCATAGGCATGGGTCCGCGTCCGCGGACATACTCTCTTACCAGGTATAGTGAATTTTCACTAAAACTGTCACTAAACTTTTACTGCAAATACGGCTTGGGATCCCTTTAGTTAGTTTCCACTACCCAGTTTAGTGATACAATTTTACTAAAATGTTTAGTGATTATTTTCGCTAAAAGTTAGCAATTTTATAATAACATTTTTAGCACATTTTCACAATCAAGTAGTGATTTTTATTTTTCAAAAAACACATCATCACAATTCATAATAGTTGTAGATTCATACATGGATGGACAAGCATGGTACTGTTCGTATCGAAACGCGCATAAAAAACACATAAATAGTCGTATTACTGTACAATAATATTGTGACCTACATATTACTACCTACGGTACAAAATTATGAAAATAAAACATAGTAGGCCTAAGATGAAACCAAGAAACATGCAACAGAAACAGGGCTAACATACTGTATGATACCACAAGAAGCTAAAGAAGCCAAAGAAGAGAATGATACCACCTACCTTCCTAATGGCAGAACTGTTCTATAGCCTATAGTGTTCATTCTTCTAGCCGTTTTATTGAGCACCACCTTTACTTTGCTTCAGTCTGATAGGCCTGCCTGCAGTTCATTCATCATATCCCTCCATTTCCTCTTCTGTCGAAAATTAGTCAGTCCACGAAATCGAACACTGCTTTTCACCTTGATTGAATCATCGCAGGTGCAGTGGGACAGATACAGATGGATGTGACTGGTTCACTTCCAGAGATGTACACTGTACAGCAATTAGCCATGAAGCTTCTTGTTTCTTTTTCGTACCATCTGATGGGTCAAAGTACATGGAAGTGCAGTGTTAGAGACAGATTTTTGGTCGCGATCACTCTTGAGAACAGAAAACATGCAATATTCGGAAGCAACATTGTTTCTGATCAATAATTCTAGTCACGGTTTCCATTTATAGCAGAAGCATTCAATCCTGGAAAAATTGAAGTTTGACAAAGCTAAGCTGCAGCAGCGTCGCTTGAAAAATTTGAATAATGCTATTGCTTTAGCAAAAAATCGCTAACCAAATAGCATTTTTTCGCGCCCAAGCGTTTGCATGGGCTTCAATACCATCACTTTATCACTAAACATTTGGTCAGAAAACCCTAAAATATTAGCGATTGCCAATTGTCACTAAAAGATGTTCAGTTTTTACTAACTTTTAGTGATTTATCACCAACAGAAATAGCGAAATAGACCCAACTAAAAGTTTTAGCGGGATAGAATCGCTATACCTGGTAAGAGAGTAGAGTTAAAGGGGGATCTGGCGGAAATTTAGTACGGGAAGGGTAAATTTCAAATTTTCGACTTTTGAGGGTCCTTTCAGACGTAAAATTGCATCCTCTTTCGATCTACATAACCCCACATTCTGGAGTCGATTTTGCCTCTGTGAAGCGGCGCCCCAGGTAGGAAGAGGATTCCGCATGCTTTGGCCTATTTTGAGCTTTCTAACTGGGGCGCCGCTTCACAGAGGCAAAATCGGCTCCAGAACATGATCAGAAAAGGATGCGATTTTAGGTGCTTTCAAACGTTAAAAATTCGAAATTTGCTTCCCCTTACAAACTATGCCGCCAGATCCCCCTTTAATTAATTAAAGGGGAACTTTTGGCGGAAAGTTCGAGGTAAGCCTGCATGCATCATTCGATAGAGCATAAAAAATGCTGCAAAACGCACCAAGTTCCATCCCTCTACGTTGCGTCGTTCTTTAGTTACTGGCAAAAACTGATCTGTGAATGGGAAACTCAACTTGAGAGCATGTACCTAGCTCGCAAACCATTGACCGATCGGAATAATTTTACTACCACCTTGTGCTCCGCATTGAGTTCTACGCTTTTGTTGCATTGGAGGGGGGTTTGGGGCGGCCGTGCAAGGACACATGTTTTTTGGCCACCCATTCCACAGGCAGTGAAGATACAGCGAAACTTTATACAACAAAAATGTAGAACTCAGTACGGAGCACACGGTGTAGTAAAATTATTCCGATCGGCGCAATGTTTAGCGAGCTACGTGCTCTCAAGTTGAGTTCCCGTTCATTGATCAGTTTTTGCCTGTAACTCACGAACGACGCAACATAGAGGGATGGGACTTGGTGCGTTTTGCAGCATTTTTTTATGCTCTATCGAATGATGCATGCAGGCTTACCCCGAACTTTCCGCCCAAAGATCCCCTTTAACCCCACCTACGCTATACGCCACTATTGTTGCCGGCGAAAAGAGCGCTTCGCGCAGTCAGTTCATGTAAGGAAACTGGTCACACGAATTCGGATTTTAATCCGAGATTAATTCGCTCGATTCGATGCCTGGCGCGCATTCCTCTTTCCTTCGCTTCTTTGAAACAGCGCAATTACCGTATTTACCGGTGCATAGCCCCATGGGGGTATGCAAAAATTGAGAGGTCCCATATGGGGGTATGCTTGGGGGGGTTATGCATTGGGGGGGGGGGTTAGGCGTGGGGCAGTTTTGATGTTTTTGAGAGGTGCGCAGAGGCATATTTTTTAGGTCAAAAGCACGTGTTTTGGGGCATAATTGAGGTCAAAACAGGGTTATTCTAGTACCACACCCCCAAGCAGGCTTATAGGCATCTTAGCTTGGTGTGGGAGTGGCTATGGGTACCAATATGACCAGCTTACATAGGTAGGTTTAGGTACTGTACAGTACATATGGGGGTATGCATAGGGGGGGGGGGTTTATGCATTGGGCATTTTTTATGTTTTGCCAATATGGGGGTATGCATTGGGGCGGGCTAGGGTAGCGCGGGGCGCTTTTGCGCCCCAAGAATTTTTTTGGCCCCAAATTTGGGGGGCGAGGGGCGCAAAATTTCCACCTGACTTTTTGCAACTGGTTGCATGGGCGCATGCAAAATGGGCTCGATCTCCGCTAGAACCGCCATAATCGGCCTCTCCCATGTCTTTCTGAGTCTACACAGGGTCAGGAAGGTTATGGTGTACTACTGATTACATGCATTGCATAGGTATGCATGCATGGCTTTGTACATACCTACATAACATTCGTCGGGCTTCTTGCATAACTGTACCTGTCACTGAGTGCGCTAAAAGCCGGGTTGGGTGGGGGGTGGGGTGGCGGTGTTTGGGGGGCGTCCCGGGGGGGCCCCCGGGGCGGCCGCTGGGGGGGGTGCGCGGGGGGGGGTTATGCAGCCGGTAATACCTACGGTATTACCTTCAGCAACAGAAACGGTCGCACTGCTAAAGACCGCCGTAAGTAGTAGTAACACGGCTGCAACGTTGCACATCTTTGCCATGACGATGAGGACTGCACTACAAGGCTTGACTTTCTTAAACAGAAACTACTGGTGTCGTTCGAGCGAGCTGCTTCAGCAACGTATTCGGCACAATGATGCTTGTGAGTTGAAAGTGCACTTCTTTTATGTGGAAGGAACCTGCTCCGCTGCGTATGTATTTTTATTCAATCAACTGCTCTCTAGCCTAACTTTATTCAATGCCCAAATCCAAATGAAATAGTAGGATAAATCAAATAATCATTGCTGTAATATGCCGCCATTCCACTTCGTATATTTTTATTCAATCAACTGCTCTCCTCTAGCCTAATTAAATTTGATTCAATGCCCAAATCCAAAAAATAGTAGGATAACCGTTCAGTTGTTTTTAACATGAACAGACTAGAAGCTAGCCGGCTGAAGCTACTATTATGCATGCTGACGCTGTATTCGCCTTGCCCCATAAGAGGAGGTGCCGTTTTCGCCCTCCTCGCCGATTTCTTGAGCTGCAGTTAGGTAGCAAACGCGTAAATAAAGTCGAAGCAATTACTTGTTCAAAAATATGCCAAAATTGCAAAAAGAAATTGCTTCGGCGTGCTTTGCGCGTTTGCTAACTGCAGCTCAAAAAATCGGCGAGGAGGGCAAAACGGCACCTTCTCTTATGGGGCAAGGCGAATAGTACGTACGTGCTGACATGCTGTAAAGTTTGGTGTAGGCCTATAACCGCTGATATCGAATATAGCCCGTCTATGTGTTTATCTGATCGCTGGTAGAGCGCTGGTAGGTCGCGCTCAACCAGCTATCTTCCAGCGATCTAGTTTTTGGGTCGCGACCTACCAGCGATCTACTAGCGATCAACCAGCGATCTGCCAGCGATCTACCAGCGATCTGCCAGCGATCTGGATACGCAAAAAAAGCGGGAAACACGGACGATGAATAAAAACTCGTACTTCTAAAATACGCAATACATTACATGGTACCGAAATTATCCAGACGTCTACGATGGAAAGTAAACCAGTCCTGTAAACGTTTTGCGTGTTTTAGCTATTTGTGGTTTCTATCGACCGTGTTTGCCGCCATTTTGGAAGGAAAAACTAGATCGCTGGTAGATCGCTGGTTGATCGCGACAGATCGCTGGTTGATCGCGACCTACCAGCGATCTACCAGCGATCAGAGGACATCGAATATAATCCGAGTGAATTGGTCGACTGCTGTGTTTGTATAACCCGATCTGGTAATACACCAAACTTTACAGCAGCAGGCCTATACGTTATCCAAATAATTGTTTATGGCTTTTTTTATCCTAATTACATAGGCTAGAGGAGAGCAGTTGATTGAATAAAAATATATGCAGCGGAATGGCAGGCGAATATTACACGAATGATTATTTGATTTATGGCTCACTTTACCTGCTGATGTGCACATCCTGCTGAAATACTTACTAAAGGATGGCAGCTAAACAATATTTACGTACTGTACTATGTACGTACCTACCTCCACAGTACAGACAGTAGGTGGGCGAGTATGCTTGTTGTGTGTAGGCGAGTAAAGATGTACCCGAAGTGGACGCTACAATACAGCTGCCAGACGTCATTGTTGTTTTAGCTGACTGATATATTGTACAATTCTATTGCACTCCTTCGAAACGAAACGTAAAAATACGGAAATTTCCGGATTTACAATAAATAAATTATGTATCGAATAACGTTTTTTTGGTAGCTAAAAAGTACCGAGATCTTCATCAAATATTGTACAATGCCCGGCCAATCGAACAGATAGATACCTACGGTACGGACAGAACTAACGTACGTACGTGTACGTGTAGTACTATGTACGCAAGTGTACTGTAGGTCATCTATCATTGTGAGATCTTTCTTCACGCTCTTTCAGGGCAGCTTCTTCCGACGACCCGGCCTTGGGATGCAGAGGCATTCCGCCTCCCCGGTGCTCTCGATGCTTCCGATGGTGTCGAAGCAGAGCCCGCGACGAAAACCGTTCTGCGTGCACACCGCGTGACACTCTGCTTGAATGCACTCTACAACACCACGAAAGTCCAGAGGCATGTTGGTTCTTTTCCTTTTTTCAACTTCGTTCCTGCTGTCGGGGGTTCGCAAGGGGGGTTAGGGGGGCGGGGGGGGGGCCCTGGCTAAATCCGGAGCGGGAACTCTTGGTAACCAGGTAGACGACATCAGACACGGGACAACTTACTCGTAACGAGTACTGTACATGTTAGTAGAATACGTACAGTACAACCACGCTTTTTTTTAAACAAAGCAAGGTTAAAGGCAAGGGGTCTCCCAATACCGACTTTCAAATTTTGAGTTCAAACCAAATTTATCAAACGATATTTTTAAAAACCGCTTTTCAAAATTCCTATCCGTTCACGAGTTATTCGGCGATAAAGGTCGATAAATTTTAGTATTGAATGAAGCGGTCCTCGGGAACCGCCACAGTTACATGTTTGCATAGCTACTAGGCTAGTGAAAGGGCTATTCAGCAAATTGGCTGCATGGACTGTGGTCCAGCCGACCGTCGGGAAGATTTTTTCAGGCTCTGCAGAGATAGAATAGAAGCCCCAAAAGCAAAAGCAGAAGCAAAGGCGCTGTTTTTATCCGCGGTTCCCAAATCCTCTTCAGTACTGAACTTTGTACCTAGGAACATGGATAAGTCATGAACGGATAGAAATTTGAAAAGCGGTTTCTTGTAAAAGACTTGGTTAAAAATATAGTTTATGATAATACAGTACAGCTGATTTTAACTCAAAATTCGAAACTCGGTGTTAGGGGACCCCTTGGCTTTAATTCCAAGAGATACAGTACATTACATACCTTCGATTGCAGCAAAAGCAACCGTCGAACTGCTAATGACCGCCGCAAGTAGAAGTACGACTACAACGTTGCACATCTTTGCCATGACGATAAGGACTGTAACTGACAACTATACTCTAACACTGGTGTTCGATCGAGCTGCTTCCAACATGTACTGCGGCGCAATGACGATACTCGTGAGCTGTGAAAGTGCACTCGCTTTTATGCGCACTGAAATGATATTTCGAAAAACCTTTTTCTAAATGACAAAACTCATGCTCAAACGAAAGTAGGGATTTGGCCTATTAGAAAGTGTAAACTGAAATGCTGAAAAATACTAAAAAAAAATTCGCTTTTCCCGGCGTCAGTGTAAGAAAAAAGAAGAAACGGAAGCGAGGCGGTTAGCATTCGGCACCGCCAAAATTGAAAAGCATGAAAAGAGGCGAAACAATATAAAATAATAAGAGTCTGCATGCAATATACCATTACCAGACAGAGAACGGCAACGCCTTTAAAGGGTGGATGCGGCAAAGATTTTTCCATAGTAAAGGAAGAAATCGATTTTCGAAATTCCTTCGGTCAGAATATGCAGTTTTTCGAGACGAATCGATTCCACCCCCATGTCTCGCTGCGGTTTTGCCTCCTTGTAGAGAAACACCACCAAAGGTGGGTTCGAACGCCCATTTGTTCTTGTCAACGCCTCACTTCCTGCGTCATTTAGAATCTACGTGCATCACCGTCCGCGCGCGTGTCGTTGTCCACTCTCACGGCGTTCTAAACGACGCAAGAACAGGTACATACGGCGCTGACGAGAACAAAATGGTCGTTCAAACCCACCTGTAGGTATGTACAAGTGGTTTTTCTTTATAAGGAGGCAACATTGCAAGGGGCATGGGGTGGAATCGATTCGTCTTGAAAAGCTGCATATTCTGACCGAAGGAATTTTCAAAAATCGATTTCTTCCTTCACTATGGCAAGATCTTTGCCGTATCCGCCCTTTAATTAGCTTTAGCTTGTCGGTGCCTCTATACATTCATGCTCATTAAAGATACGGCTAGTATAATAGCGAAGAAGATGCCTCCGATATTGGAATGGAACGCATTCATTCCAGAAATTGATGACAGATGTAACTAATGAAAGGGAGTGAAAAAGCTGTGAAATGCCCAGAACGGGCATATTTTCTGATAATACAGGACGTTTTTTCTCCTACGAACGATTTTGACTGCCAACTGTTTGTGTCCTCGCACAAGTGACCACGACCAAGATTAGAAAGGCGAGCGCGGAGTCCAATCGATAAGGTCCCGTCTCTTTGTAAAAGAACACAATACATATATACACGCATATGCCGAAGGGCGTTTTGACGGGCCGACAACGGCGAAGAGATGAAAAGGAAACAAAAACATTTCACTCACGTAAAGCCACTTGGTACCACTCGAACACCAAGACTCGTCTATCCATCATCAAAGCTTCGGCGACAGGTTCTAAAGATGCGGGTACAGTAGGCATAAGGTATGTACAGTGGGGCGCTTCAGACGTGCTCCGAGTTTGCTCCGAGAGAGTCGCTCCAAGTTTGGAATGACTTCGTTTTGAACCGAAAGGACGTCATTACTCACACGTTACCGAATTTCAAAATCGGTAGTTCACACGCACGTTCCGAAAACGGAGCGAGTTCGCAGCGAACTCGGAGATTTTACATGTTGAAGAGTTCACATCTGAAGCGCCCCAGTGTGTAAGTAAGTACATACAGTATACTTATGTACGATGATGTGAGACGGTGCCCGTTTTTTCCACGGCCGAAGTGCGCGCTGATCTTGCTAGCCAAGGATTTTTTCGTTACTTGGTAGTTTTGCTACTGCGAAGTGTGTACATACTTTAGACAAGGGTGGCTCTGCTGACTGGGGTGCTTCTTTTTCTCGCATGCCGCATACAGAATCCAGAAAAAGCGCTGTGGCAGCTCTTTCTTTTGCTCCAGCCGATAGTATTTACTGGGCTTCAAACAAACAGCTGTACGGCCTCAATCTTCTCAGGTGGGATTGGGCATTATCTTGGCTGCATCATTGCAGTGCAGCTTGGGCTAGTTTTTTATGGCTCAGGCGCCCTTGGAAGAAGCTGCGCGGGGTTAAGGCAGTTCTAGTGAAGCAGCGGTCGCTTCAATAAAGAAGCCTATTAGCTGCCCGCTAGCCGCATCTAAACTGATATAATTGCTGGCAGATTGGAATTGCTTCTAAAGACAAGAGCTTAGTCTTTTCGGCAGCGATTGCTGCACAATGGTTTTTCTCAGAGTCCACCAACGCCAGCAAAGAGAAGAAGAAAAAATAAGAATATATAATACATGCCCGCGCTGAGGTCAGTGTCAGTCAATCTGCATTTTCGGCTACTGTAGGGCTGGTCGCTAAACGTGTGTTAGGTTTTATTGGTGTACGTACGTACTACGTTCATGTCCATTCATGTACTTACAGTACAATACAGTTCCGCGTCGGGTATTGTTATGGAGGATCGGATCAATATTGATCTTTCTAACGGCCTTTTTTTAGCCGGAATGCCAGTAATGATTCCTTATCAGGTAGAAAAGGCGTTCTTCGTCTCACTTTTTGTACTTGTAATGTATGTATGTACGTACTTATGTACGTAACGACACCTCGGTTCTTCCTGTGACGGTGATAAAATCGGCTCAACTTTTGGATTCCCTTTTCAAGCGTTGGTGCTGCAGTCCTAATGTATGACCCACGCTTGTAGCATCGTTCTCTAGGTACTGTATGTTCATGTGCAATAAGTTTGCACCTTTGTTTCTTTGAAAATCTACCTCCACCTGTCCACGCGTGTCTCATTCACATCGTGCCCCCATGGCAAAGACTTTTTTAAAGCTGGTATTGTAATAAACCTTCAGTGGTTGGTTGTAACTCGTTGGTTGGTTATGCACGAGACATTACAGTCTAGTAGCCGATGGCGCTGTTTTCACGCTTTCCTGGCAGTTGGCACTGGCAGTAATCAATAGTGGCAGCCGGTTGGTTGGTTGGTGTCTTTCTTTGCAATTTTCAACAACAACGTTCGTTCATCTTTCGTTCATCTTTTATCGTTTCGTTCGTTCGTTCGTACTTCAATTCGACTTGACAGTGTATGAGCATATGTTCCTCTGGACCAGTTTTCGTCCTGGCTGCATCTTGCTTTTATTACATTGGATCATTACTTTGTTTGGCCACTCTTCACTCAGCAACGGCATTAAAGGTGTGCGCGCACGCCCGCGCAGCGCATTCTGAGCGATTTCGATTCGAACGTTCCGCAAGAGTTTTGTGCTCTGCAGCGCTGGTTATTGGCCGTACACAGGGGCGTGGCGTAGGCCAATGATGATGGACTGAAGTGAAAGTTGAAGATCGGCAACTTTCTTTGGTGGTGGTCGTACGTGACTTTACAGCTCATTCTTTCTTATACACCTACCTGTACATTGGCACGCAATTGCGAGGAGGCACAAAGTGCAAATTGCTTTCGTTGCGGCCAGATTCTCCCTCCGCACACGTGAAATATTATTATTCATTAACTTTGCGCATTTCGTTCGGGTGCGCACATGGTTACTGTACGTAGACGCAGAGTTTTGTGACTATGATTAAGTAAGTTATATTTGTTTATCCTGGAGGGTGGCATTTTCTTATGCTGTGGGTTGGGAGAGAGAAAATCGCAGGCAGAAATTGACGACCGTGAGTAGTCGCGACGCATCGCGCCCTTGCTCTTGGGTACTGTGGGGTAAACCCGGCCATGGGAAAATCCGGCCATATGTAAGTTTCAGGGCTGCATAAATCAGCAAGCAATGGCCCAATTGAGACCAAAAGTTATATCAATCGATTTCTTTAACTCTGCTCTTTCAATGAGCTATTTGGTTCATCATTTGCTGAAACAGCAAGTTCAAAGGCCTTATAGCTGGCCGGGTTTACCCCATAATACCCTACGTTCGTACTTGCGTACTGTCTGTACGAATGTGATTCCTATGCGGTTTGGGTGATGATGTCGATAACCGGTAGGTCCAACTTCGGATGGATCGCTCAGTCAAATATTAAAATGCCTCCATACGTTTACAATGATGATGGAATATGCCGTATTATTCATCTCTTCACTTTGAAAAGAGATGCTTTGCTGTTTGCTTCTGAAACGTCGAGATTTTACTACTCGATTTCCTTCTCTTGCCTGACCAGTAAACAACATTTTGGCGAAAGTTTTGCTCGTAGCCACTAAAATTCCGCTACTCGTAAAAGTAAAGTATTTCGTATGTACACAGCCTTGATATGTAGTACGTAAAACTGATCTATGGAATGTACCTAAAGTCCCAGACCGCCTCTTTTGCAGCGGTGGACTGTGAGAAATGCTGCATGTAGCATACATATGTAGTTTTTATGTAGCCCATATGCAATATGTAGGAATGCTAATGTACGGTAGTACTAGTACTATGTACGTACAGTGTGTGCACAATATGTACCGTACGTACGTACCAATGTTACTCAAGCTACGTACAGTTGCTGCGGTGTAGGATTAGAAATCCACACTACTAGATGCCCAGGGTTTTGCTAAGCTTCCGCCAAGCGCGTTATAAAGCGAAAGTACGTAGGCAACTAAGTTGAATGTCTGGTCAGTTTTTGTTGCAGCTGGGTCAGTTTGCACTTTACAGCCAATAGCGATCAGAATTCATATAATAAATTTTCGGTTTAGATAGTAATCAATCAAAAAGAGTCTAAACTCTAATGATACATACATATGTGGGCAATTTCTTACGTACATAGTTGGGGGTGATTGTTTGCTCCTGCAGCAGACAATAGACAAAAACTTCACGTTCCAATCCAAGCCTTCCTGTTCAATGTTCGTAGGTATCGTATATGTATATAACATGCCATCTGCGGAACGTGTCACATTCTCAATTTTTTTAAAGAAAATTTCTCATTGATATGTGTGACGCGTCTTACCATATGTATATTGACCTCGCGAATGCGCTGTCCCATATTATTGTACACCTCGTCTTCTTTTTGTTCCAAAAGAGGTCTGTCTTTTTCTTCAGGCATGACGCATGACAAAATGAGAGGAAGTGCGCACCCGAACGAACAACGGAAGACAATGTGATGGAACATGCTACACACGGTTGCCATCTGTCAGTGGTGGGGTGACGCAAAATCTTCATTGCCAACGACCATGGTGATAAGCCAGCATCCCTGGTCCAGGATTTCAGCAGCTTCATACTTACAAAAATAAGTCCTGCGAGTGTAAAAGGGCGCCGGGTTAAGAGACGCCTTCGACCTCCGATCATGGATCTGGGAAGCGGTTCGTTGGGTCGCGCTGCGTCGGCGAAGCTGCATCGGAACAAGTCTGCGAACGGCAAGTTGACGGTTGACGGCAAGTCAACCGAAAGGCGGTTGACCACAACTGCGGATGCGATCATTGCTGCACCGCCTGTACAACTGAGCGAGCAACAGTCGACGGAAAAGAGCAGTAGCAGCAATCTGATGACCAAGCTGAGCAGAAGTTTCTACGATCTGAGCAGCGAACGATTGAAAAATTGGAAAGCCAAACTTCCGTCCGTCAAGCTCGGTGGTCGCAAGGAAGAAACAAGGTACTGTACATACGAGGATGTATTATTATTGATATTAGTTTACATACATAGGCCTAGCAAAAATGCACGTGGTGCTTTTTATGTTGGTATTTTTTTTTGGTTTTTGTGTTGTGTTTTGTTTTGTGTTTTTATTTGTTTAGGTTTTTTATATTTTGTGGTGTGGTGTTTTTTTTTTTTTTTTTTGGTTTTTTTTCTATTTTTTATTTTTTTTATTGTATGATTTTAATTTTTATTTTTTTTTTTTTTTTTTATATGGTGGTTGGTTGTGTATTGGGTTGGAGGATTTTAAGGTTTTAGATTTTATTTATTTTTTTCTGCATTAAATTGTGTGTGCTGGGTGTTGTTGCTTTTGTGCGCGTTTTTTGTTTGTTGTTATTTTTTTTTTTTTAGCAATATGTACTATATATTTATATAAAAATGTATTATATTTTTTAGATTTTTTGTTTGATTTTTTTTAGATTTTTTTTATATTTTTTATATTTTAGAGATGGGTGGTGGGAATATATTTTTGAATTATATTTTTGTTGGATTTTTTATAATTTTTTTTTTTTGTTTTGGTTGTTTTCTTTGATTGTATTGTTATTTTTGTTGATTGTCGTTCTAATAGTTTTTTTAATTTGGTTTGAGTTGTTTTTTATATATAATTTTTTCTTTCTTTATGTTATTTTTTTTTGATTTATTGGTGCAAAGAAAAAGAGGTTTGTTTTTTGTTTTTTTTTTTGTATTAATTTTTTTTTAATGTTTTTTTTTAAATTTTTGTGTTTTTATTTGAAATTTTTTTTATATTTATTTAATTTTTTTTTTGTTGATGATATTAGTTTAGTTTTTTTGTTTTTTTTTTTGTTTTTGTGGGGTGTTGGGGTATAGGTTTTTTTATTTGGGGGGGGTGGGATTGAGGGGGATTTTTATTTTTAAGAATAAATTTAAAGTTAAAATTTGTTTGAAATGTAAGATTTTTTATTGGGGGGTTGGGCATAGTAGGTGAATTGAGATTTGAATTTGTTTTATTAAAGTAGTAATATCTTAAGATATAGTAGGGTCTATAGGATGATGCAAGCAAATGTTTTTTTGTTTTTTTTGATTTTGTTTTGCTTATTGTTCACGTGGTGCTTCTATTGGCTCACTAAAAATAGGCTGTAATCCTCCCACTATGTATTTGCATGCAGACATTGAAACGATTTGATTGCCAATGCAAATTTATTTTTAAATTTTTTTTTTTTATTTCTCTGTTGCTGGCCTCCCGCTTGGTTGTATATATATTTTCTATCAGTTAAAATATTCTAACTATTTTAGAAATTATATAGAAAAATGATATATTAAATGAATATATATTTTTTTTTTCTTAATAAAGGGGCAAGATATGTTTTTGTATGGTAGTACACCCAAAAGAACACAAAAAAGTTAGGTGTTGTGTGTTCAGAACGATGTTTATTTATGTGAATACACATCATTCGTCGCGTAGTGAAGATAGGAATCGTCCGTCCCTGCGTGTTTCTTTTTTCTATTGTTAAATAAAAAGGTATTGTGTTTAAATATTTTATTTAAATATAGAACCCCGAGGGGGCGTTTTTTAGGAGCTGTTATATAGCGAGAAGAAAATGTATAATAATTTTTTTTTCATATTTTTTTCCTCTCAACTCCTTTGCGTAGGCTCGGCGAGCCTGGAGGCCGAATTTCAAGAAGTCCATGTGTGAGACATTGAATCCTTGCGTAGGGCGGGCGCAGAGAGCGCGACTGGAGCAGAACAGCGACGGAACGCGCGGTGTCGTGGTGTCAGGAAGGAAAACAGCGGAAATAGATAAATTTCTTTAGTAATATAAGAGAGCAAGGGGTTAAAGATTTTATAGTTTGAGACTTAATTTTTTGTGTGGGGCGGGGGAGGCCGATCGGATTGTTTCCTTCGATCAAACTGACTTTCTCAAATCCGCTGTTCAAATACTGGAGGAAGGATTTATGTCGTTTTAGCACTTTTCCGTACGTACCCTATATATGAAGATACACTTAGGGTTACGTATCTCATTTCCCTCGTGTGCCACGTCGTTTCAACTTCACCATCTTCTTCCTCGCTTGCTTCTGCTGTACACATGTATGTGCCACGTGCATGCATGCACTGTTTGAGAGTTTTGTCTATTACCACGACATTTATTGTACGTACGTAGTATGCATGCACCTAATCTGCAAACGTATGCACAACCGAAAACCATACATAACCATGTCATTACGTATGTATCCTTACTGTGTGTACGCACAGTATATGTGACGTGAGTATAATATTGAAGAAGGCAAAACTAATGAAAAACCGGAGCGAGAGGTTTTTTACGGTTTGCGGATGAAAAAGATAACTCCTTGAATTCATCAAATAAATTGTTCTGCAAATTTCTCCTCTGTGCTGCGCATACAATTTTTCAATTATTGCCGTACGTAGGTATACGCCCGGCCGCCAGTCGTAAACCTAACTGTCACGTTGCTCCAAGTCGAAATTGATTTCATTTTTTGCTTTCAGAGCTCTGCCGTGCAATTCTGCGACAACCGGCCTCATTGCTACAACCGACGAGCTGCTCGCGAAACCAACGGCTGTCGGCGAAAACAGTGCGAAGCCTCCTCTTCCGAAAGAACCTCGATTAGCCGCCAAACAAAGAAACTGCAACAGAGAAGCGGGGAGTGGCCTCGAATCGAAGAAACCTCGAGAGGAGAGCATGTACGATTTTTTGGGAACGACGTTCGAGGCGATCGAGCACCGTCCGATCCTTCATGACAACAACGAACGTCGTCGATTCGCTCAGATGATCGGAGGTCCGCCGGCTTACGGCAGCGCTCGTAACCTTAGCAATCTCAGTTCGGCGCCGGTGGTTAACGCTCACGAGATGAAGCCGCTCAAACCGATGACTGCTCCGTTGTCTTCTGTGGAAAACATCTATGCGCAGGGAGAAAATACTGCTCTTTTTAGTGGCGGTGGTATGCAGACGGACGCAAACTTGTTCTACGCGCAACAACCACCGAATAGAAAACAACCGTCAGCGTCCCTGCATCTTTCACAGCATCACAATGTGGCGGCGGCGGCGGCGACCGCAAAAATATCGCCGGAAAAACGGGGACAACCGCGACGAACCGAACAAGACTACACTAACGGCAGAGGTTTTCATGAGACGACGAGGAACCAGCAACAGCAGCAGCAACCGCCTTCCTTCTTTGGTAGATTAGACAGCGGCGCGGGAGGGCGAAAATTGAATGAAAAAGAAAAAGAAGGAGGAGAAGTCAATTTCAGTCGGCAACAGGCGAATGCGCGTATTGTCGCTGGCCAGTTGTATCCTGCCGCTCAGCAACTGTCTTCCTCCTCCCTTGTAAGTCTACGGAACAGGGCATCCGCTGGTAGTCTGTCTTCCCTGCACCATCAACACTTGTTGAAAGGAGCAGAAGATTGTCAACTACAATTCTTGAATGGTGCCAACCAACCACGACGTGACCACTGTGCAACCAGCTCCAAGTACAGCCCTTCCTCTTCCCAAAATATTCAGCTGCAAGTAGCTGGAGGAAGCAATTACCAGCTGCCCCTGGACACCCGAATCGGCGGGGTTGACGGCTCTGTCTGGTCGGAACCGCATGCCGCCGGGTTCCCTCCAGTTCGATGGTCCGCAACGGAGAAATCGACACAACCGCCAGCGTTTGCGAATCTTAGCAGCTGCAGTAAGCAGCAGCAACGGCATAGCTTAGGCGCATTGATTGCAGAGCAGCTGGATCAAAACCAGGAGTTGACGGAGTTGTTGAATCAGCAGGCGCCGATTGCAACAAAAATGGAGAATCGAACCAAGCGAACGAAAGAGGAGAAGCTGGCGAGGAAAGCGGCGGCTGATCGGAAAGAGAGGGAGCTGCAGCTGAGACAAAAATCGCGGGATTCGGACGCCTTGACTTCCTCCAGTGCTTACTTGCACAAGGAATTTGTGTCTGCTCATGACCTGCAGATGCACATGATGGAAGGAGTAGGGGTGGAGACAGATAACGAAGATGCTATACTTCCTCCACCTGCGAATATCATGCCTTATGGAGGAGTGCCGCACTTACAGGTACAATATGTATGTGTCCATGCCCTACTATGTAGTATACCTAAGCTATGTAACATGTACGTATGTACCTACACAAGTTGGTGTACATAGTGAATTAGGTAGGCCTACGTAATGCAGGTATACCTACACATGTATGTCGTAGGTTCAAATGTACCTGTGTCTAACAGAGAGGTCGGTTGGGCGGTATGATGGAGTGGTGTGGGGTAATTTGGGCCACCCTAACCTTTGTATCTTCCGTAGTGGTACATACGTAGGTACTGTACATACAAAATTGTTCAACGTAATTGGTCGGTTTGGTACCTACGTACGTAATACTTTTATCTTGTCAGATCAATGTACGTACGTACAGTACGTACGGTATGTGTGTACATACTTGGCACTTGTAGGTACGCAGTTTTTATTATTTGCTCCTGTTCCTTCCTGCAAGATACAGGTACATAATATGGGAAGGCTTAGGCTTAGGCTTAGGCTTAGGCTTGGGCTTAGGCTTAGGCTTAGGCTTAGGCTTAGGCTTAGGCTTAGGCTTAGACTTAGGCTTATGCTGAGGCTTAGGCATTGACATAGGCTCTGTGTTATAGGCGTAGGCTTTGATGTGGGCTTGAATTACCCCGCGACCCATACCCACCCCGCACTATCGTCCCAAAAGTATTTCGCGACACCCTAAAAAAACTGCCTGACAAAATCATATCAATCTTTTCTCCTGTCGCACATTTTACGGTCCGCAGACCAACTTGTTTATTTTTCAAGGTGAAATCCCAGCCCTTGCACACATCCGATGGTTGGGAATTACTCGATTCTCAAGTTTCACTTTTGATAGTTTCATCCTTGAAAGTTTATCTTATATTCTTCAAGAAAATTCATTCGATGCTGCTATGCGCTTGTGCTTGCAGAGCGCTAAAAAGTTCACAGTCGAAAATTAGGTGAATCTTGACTGCTCTTTTCGCCTACCTATAGTATACACGTACATACTGTACTATGTTATACATGTACGTACGTACAGTGCATATGCAGTGTCATGTCTATGCTGCACAACCGTTTTATTTTATGTCCTGTCGGTTTGGGCCTCTGGCTTCCAGATTTTATGCGATCGTACACTGTTTTGCGACAGGTGCGCCACCTTTTTGCGAAAAGAAAATATCGTCCGTCACTTTTGTGCGATACGATTTTTTATCCGCATTCTTTTCGCGACAATCTTTGTTGGAGATAAGGGGTGCGGTTTTCGAAAATTCTATTCTCGCACACTCTTTTTCGTAAGGAACAGGATAAGAAGTAGTGTAAACTTCGTGTATGTCCCGAGGGAATAAAAAGCGGTAGTCACCGCTTTATCGCTAAAAATATGCTTTTTTGCTTTATTTGTGCGCATTAGAGGGGGAACTGTAACAACATTTACTTCACCAAATAGGGGGTTATGTGTATGTCATGAATATATTTGAAGGGGGTTGTATAGATTAAGCTTTACAGTTTGTTCCCGTTAATGTTGTGGCATCGGCATGCCCGTTTGTGTACACGAGGGACAGCTGGAAAAACGGCTCAATGCCACAAAGTCGCTGATCAAAGAAAAAAGGCGCATTTTGCGCGCATGTGATCATAAATTTCCCACACGCCGTTGTCGACCGTCGTTCAAAGACCTTTTTGTGGCGATCGCATTAGTTTGCCGTACGTGATACTGTACTGTGCACAGCCATTTTATGGGATTTATTATGGCGAATAAAGACGCGACAAAATCGTTCAAATTTGTCAGATTTTCTAATCGCCATCCGACCGTTGAGGTCAGACAATTTGTTTAGTTCATTTGCACATTTGTACTGTATTTTGTGAGCTAGGTAACGCAATGTACACCCACGTAGATATACTAGGAGTAAAGTAATTTCTTTTTTCAGAATGGTTCAATCATCAAACCTATTGCTTTCAAGCCCTTCACTTCATCTTCTATCACTCCACCTTCGTCGTCTTCCTCCGTTAACCCTCAGCCAATGGCAGCCGTGGACATGAGTTCGTCATCCGTCAGCGCTCGCCGTTCTCCCATGGTCAGTCGTCGTCCTCTGCTTCCATTCTTTTCTCCTCAGGCACCGCGGAGTGGTCGCTTGAAAACTGCGCCCGATCCTGCCGCTATCGAAACAGAGTTCGGCAGCAGCTGGGAGCATAATAACAATAACTCGCTCGGTTTTTCAACCGTACCCGCAGCTGGTTCCTCGAGTACAAACCATGCCAAAGAGCAGCAACACCAACGACATATCGCCAAACACGTGTCCATAGAGTCGGAGGCAATCTGGCAACCGCAACAACGGGACCACAGCATGCCGGCGAACGGTTCACTACCCGATTACTGCGTCCGCAATAATTTTAACCAGAATTGCAGCGGATCGAAACGTAGCCAGGGGAGAGAGCCGTCCCCCTTAAGCGCCTATAGCAGCAGTCCAGGCGGCGCCAGTGGTGCGCGCCGCACGGGCATTAAGCCCACGTATAGTCAAGCGCCCGCCGGTACGATAGGAGGAGGCGGCGGCGGTACGAGCTCAAGCAGCGATTATGACGTCGTTCCTGAATACGTCGAATACGATCCGGCAACTGTGGCATCATCTTCGAGTCCCGGGAGCTCCGGGGGAAATCTGACCAATTTTTGTCCCGGGAGCTCCGGGGAAAATTCGACCAATCTTAGTCGTAAACAACTGGGCGCGGATCCTTCGATCGGTGTGTCGGCGGCGGTTAAGAACGGCGGTAATCCGCCGTCCGTGCCTCAGCACAAGAGCAAGCCTGGTAGTGAAATGGTATTCAACAACGGGGCAACGACGACGACGACGAATCAGTTGCAGGTGTCCTCGTCCGGGTATGGAACCGGCGGCTCCAGGGGCAGTCGACAGTCCTCCGGGATTCACGTGACGCCATCACCGTCGGATTCGGGCGTTGCTGAACTCGAGGTACGGTATGAAATGAACTGTACTTGTATGTACTACTGTATGTAGGTATAGCACATAGGGTACGTAGGCCAGGCGAAATCAGTTGCGTGCGAAATCACGTGCCGGAAGGTACCTAGTATGTACGTACAAGAGTTTGTACGTACCTAATTTTTGTTCTATATATTGTGGCAAAAGGGTGTGACAAGAACGAAGTCATAGTGATATCGTATTTTGTGAGTCAAGTCTATACGCTCAAGCCCCACCGAAGTTGTACACCCTGGGTCGGTGTAGACAGTTTGGAAACCTAAGGTTGTCTATGCGCCGCGAGTACGGCTCGCGCACGCATAGACTTGCGAAAGAAGAGGACCAGAACTTGGCGCGCTTTTCGCAACTGTCGAGTACAGTACACGCGCGCCGTACTATGTACGCAGCGCATAGACACCGTTGGGTTTTTTAAAACTGTCTACGGTACACGACCGACCCAGGATGTACTGTTGGAATTTCATGGTCGATTTGGCATTCCACACTTCCCGGTGTACTGTACGCACTATGAATAAAATCTGTGCATTCAATCGTTGTATCTACAAACTGACAGTTGCAGGCGGCGTTGCGAGAGAAGGACAATGAGATGGCGAGCTTGCGACGCGCCATGGAACAGAACGAGGAGATCATCATCCGCGTTTACCAGGAGAAGGAGCAGAAGTGGCAGTCGAAGATGAAAGACTGGGCGTCGAGGCTGGAGCAGGGAGCCCACACGGAGCAGCGACTGCTCAGCCAGGTGCAGCAGCTGCAGAGTGACCGCGTCAGCGTCGCCAACGCCATACAGCACCTCACCGCCGACAAGCAAGGACTGCAGCGAAAGGTCAGTTGCCTTGTACGTAGTCGCGATTGGCGGGGTGGTCGATGGATAGCGACCCGCGGTATTTAGTGAAAGGTTTCGATCGGGACTGCGGGGTGGTCGACGTCATTTTTCAAGTCTTCTTTTCACCTTCTTCTTTTCCGCTCCCTTTCACCTATTGATTAGGCAAAATAAGACGGGCCAACTTACTCGACGAAAGATCGGAATAGGCCTACAACATACGTGCCAGTAGGTGGTAGGCTACGGGTGGGGGGGTGGGTTTGGGGGGTTGGGTTTGGTGTTGTGGGTGTGTGTTGGGTTGGGTTTTTTTTTTTTGGTTGGTGTGTTGTTTTTTTTGGGGGTGTTTTGTTGTTGTTGTTGTTGGGTTTTTTTGTTTTTTATTTTGTTGGTGTATGTGTTGGGGTTTATATGGGGGTATGTTGTTTTTTGTTTTTTGTGTTGTTGTTGTGTTGTTGGTTGTGGTGGATGTTTTTTTTGTGTTGTTTTTTGTGGTTGTGTTTTTTGTTTGGTTGGGTTTTTTGTTGGTGTTTTGTTTTTTTTTTTTTTTTTTGTGTATGTGTGATTTTGTGTTTTTTTGTTTGTTTTGTTTTATGGATGTTTTTTTGGTGGCTATTGTTTTATTTTGGTGTTTTTTGTTATTTTATTGTGTGTGTTGCTGTGTGTTGTTGTTGGGGTTATTTGTTTTTGTTTTGATTGTATTGTTATGTTGTATGTTCTCTGTATATGTGTTTTTGTGGATTGTTTGTGTTTTTGGGTTGTGGAGAGGGGGGGGGGTGGGAGGGTGTGGAGGGGGTTGGAGAAGGTTGTCGTGTGATTGTCTTGGTTAGTCTGTGGGTGGTGATTTTTGATTTATGGATTTTTTTGTTGTTGCTTGGTTATTGGGTTATGTAATATGTGATATGTTTGTGTGTGTTTTTTTGGTGTTTGTGTGTGTTTTTGGTTTATGGGTTTTGTGTTTTTGATGGTGAGGTTGGGTTATTTTGATTTATGGTTTGGTTTGTTTGTAGGTTTTGTGTTTTGGATGGGTTAATTTGTTTTTTTGTTGGTATGTATGTTGTTTTTTTGGGATTTTTTTGTTTGATGTGTGATTTTTCGTGATTATGTGATGTATGTTTGTAATTATAATATTATTTGGTTGTTTGGTTTTGTGTGTGGTATAAGGGGGAGAGGAGGTTTGGGTTTTGTTTGTTTGGGTGGGAGTTGGCGTGGGGAATTGTGGAGGGTGTGAGGGGGTGGTTTGGGATGGTGGTTGGTTTGGTTTTGCGGTCTATGATTGGGCTGTGAGTCTCGCTTTCTTCGTGCTTTGGCTCTTGGTTCTGGCTGTGTGAGTATATATAGATGTAAATTGTTTATAATTTGTTTTAATGATAATTTTTAGATGGTGGTTGGAATGTGCTGTGGTTGAATAATTTTATATTGGGGATATACTTGGTTTTTATGTTTTTGAGGGTTGGTTTGTGTGTGATATGATAGTTTTGAGGTGGTTGGAATGTGCTGTGGTGAGAATTATGGTTTTTTATGTTTTTGAGTAATTGGTTGTTGTGATATGTGTTTTTAAGAGTGGTTTGAATGTTGTGGTTTATTTTGTTTTTGTTTGGTGGTTGGCTATGTGTTTGCTAGTATGTGTGTTGATGGGGGTGGTTAGAGGATGGAATAGTTTGTGTTTTGTGTATTGTGGCTAATTTGTTTTTGTTTTTTTTGTGTCTATGTTTATTTGACTATGTGTGATATTGGATGATGTAGATTATTTGATAATCTGTGAAAATGTCGTGTATGTATGTCTAATCGTGGAATTTTTTGGTTTATTGTGTGTTTTTTTATGTGTGTGGTGTCGGTGTGGGGGATTATAATTTTTGGTGTTATATGCTAATTTGATATTTTTGTTTTTTTTATATGTATGTGTACTAATGTGTGATATTGGGGTTGTAGATGTTTATAATAATTTGTTTTCTTGTTGTGCAGTATGAGGATAGTTTTTGGTTTCGCTTGTGTATTTTTTTTGTGTGTGTGTCGGTGGGTATAATTTTGGGTCGTGTGTTGTGTCTGTGGGTGTTTGTTGTTTGTTTTGCTAGTGTTCTATTCGAGTGGCGTTTTAGTGTCGTAGGTAATTTTTTGTTCTCTCTCGTGGGGGGTTGTGGGTTGTTTTTCGGTGGGGTGTGTGGTTCGCTTTTTTTTTTCTTTTGTGGTGTGTTGGGTTTGTTTTCCTCTTCTTGGTTTCTATGTTGTTTACTTTTTTGTTTCCGTCCTGGCCTATTGTCTCGGGTAGTTGGGTGGTACCTTGGTTCAGTTATTTCGTTACGTCCCTGCTGTTACCCCTGTACTTCTTTTCCGTACCATAATTCTTTATTATGAACACAATTATTGTCGTTAGTCATTTTTCAGTTCTAGGGACTGGATCTTTAGCTATGCTAGCTAATGTAGATGCGGGAAGTATGTGTGGGGGTAGGGATGTCGTGGCCCGTATGCCGGTACTGCTTTGCGGCCTATTCACCCGTAGGGACCTCTAGTGGAGGAACTGGTATACTTGCTTTGCTGTCTTTTGTTCTGTGTGTTTTTTAGGGGTTTTTGTATGTTTGGTACTTATGTAAGTGCGTTACGTACGTATGGTACGAAACCTCGCGAAGCTTGCCTCGGTGGGGTACTGCCTCCCGTGTTGCCGTTCCGCATGTGCTCGTGTTTTCCTTCTTTACTGTTAGTCCTAAGAATACGTGTAACTCCCCGCTCCTCCGACACTTTTAGGGTGTCCCCCTGTTTCCCGGCGCCCTGTGCAATCGCGAGCCGCGCGGGGGCGTGTGGGTAGAAGGGGGCGCGGGTTAGTTCTCGGGTCTCGCCTGCTCTACACTTCGGCGCGCCGCTCGCACTGCGCCCCGCAGCGCGCGCCCCCCTTTTTCTGTATCTCTATATATAAAGGGATGTAACTATTTTCTCAGGATTTCAGAGTATGTACTGCTGGCATTCCGATGCACTACAGTAAATCTGCGAAGCCATAGTTTTTTTTCAGGTTATGCCGGGCGAGAGCATCGCTACAGAAGCCGCGCCTCTGCAGAAGCTAGCTGCAGCTGCAGCCGTGCAGAAGACTGCTTCCGGTTCTTCGTTGAAGTCCACGACCTCAACAGGGGCGGACTCGGAGAGAAGCAAATCTTCGCCTGCAGCTGTAGTTAACACCACACCTGTGGACGACCTGCGCGGAGAGATCCAGGCGCTGAGGTCGGAGGTGGAGGCGCTTAAAGGGGGGATCTAGCGAAAATTAGTACGGGAAGGGCAAATTTCATATTTTCGACTTTTAAGGGTCCTAGCAGACGTAAAATTGCATCCTCTTTCGATCTAATCCCACATTTTGGAGTCCATTTTGCCTCTGTGAAGCGGCGCCCCAGTTGAAAGCTCGAAATAGGCCAAAGTGTTGCGAAATCCCCTTCCTAACTGGGGCGCCGCATCACAGAGGCAAGATTGACTCCAGAACGTGGGGTTAGATCGAAAGAGGATGCGATTTTACATAGGTTAGGTGCTTTTAAATGTTAGAAATTCGAAACTTGCCTCCCCATACAAACTTTCCCGCCAGATCCCCCCTTTACGGAGAATCTGCAGGGTCGGATGAGTCAGTTCGCGCAGGAGCGGGGCCGCTGGGAGCAGGAGAAGCGGCAGGTGGTGCAGTATCAGCAGCTCCTGCACACCAGCTACGCCCAGATGATCCAGCGAAACGAGGAACTGGAGCAACAGCTGCAGACTGCAGACTGTACTGCAACGACCACCGCGACCACTCCGCCAACTACTGACGAATCGCCGGAACAACAGCTTCATCACTAGTTTAATGGACCGTTTCAGCGGAGAAAAGCAAAGAAAAGCAGAGAAGCAAACCATTTTTATTGTGTTTTTTGGGATGAACTGTCAGGGTACTGTAACCTGGTCATGGGGTAAACCCGACCACCTGAGGACAAGCGCCTTTGAACTTTCTGGTTCTGCAAATGATACCTACAGTACCTATGCATGCAGCCCTGAAACTTTCCGCAGGTGACTGGACGCTTTCCCATGGCCGGGTTTACCCCATAGTACCCTACTTTTGCCCAGGTTTTTCTGATTTGATTTGCAGTGCCGTTGCCGTTGCCGTGCTTGTCAGCTTTTGTTACCTAGGAACAGTTTTTTTTAAATTTTGTCATCATGCATGCAGCGTGTGCATTTTCTGTTTGGCGATGATATTGAATATATAATTGATGACATGTGCACCAAATTTTATGGAACAATTTTTTGTTATGTGTTTATACGGTTAACTGATTTGACCCATATCCAACGTGTTTTCTGTACCGTACATAGAGTACGTATGTATGTGTATGTATATTGACCATGCCTTCACAGTGTCCAGAAATGTATCCGCACGTAAGTCATTTTGCTTTTCTTGTCCCTGCTACAACAATAATGTATCAGTACATACCGTACATACAAAGTACATATTTCCTATAAAAATCTTTTGCATATTATCGAAATATGTTCGCACAGCAAAGATCGGTAGAAACAAATACGTATGCACTTATATAACACAATGCCATGGATACACATGCTACGTACGCATGTATGAGTATGAGTACCTAAAGTAAGGTATTACATGCACGTGTCCCTAACCTTCCGATAGATATTTTCAATGAACGGCGGCAGCTGAGTCCTTGAAAGAGTGCTGCTGTATGTAACATCTTCCTACATCTTGAGCAAGACTGAAAGAGTTTTTGTGGAGGAAAGAAGGAGGATGTCCCGTCGCCTGTTCGCAGTGTTTTGTCATCTCTCGTACCCAATCCACCACCCTGAACCAGGGGTTGTCAAGTGGCCTCATCGAGTGCCTACTTGGCCCCCAACACCTCACACCATCATGGCGATTCTGTGTCTGCAATTCTTTGATTGATTCATATTCGATCATGAGCCTTGAACTCTCCTCTATGTAGTGCAACAGGTCGGCCTACTATAGTACTCTGCACTCGTGCGCTATGCAGCTAAGAGGGATGGATGGAGCGCCGGCATGGAGTCAACAAGGTCTGCAGCAGAACGTGCATAGCTGTCACTGAATGATACACTGAAAGTTATACGTGTTGTATGTGCTCCTCAAATGGCATGAAAATGTGGCCATTCCTATCATGCTTCTTCCTGACTACCATCGTTGCGTTAAGCAAACAAGCAGGAGCACCATCTTCGAGAATGGTCCAGCGTTGTTTCCAGCGACTACAAACCTCCAACTTCGTCGCAGCGTCAAACTTTATTGTCATCTCCCAGCAACTGGAACTGCAGCCCATCAACTGTTTGCATCACTGCTCAGCTAGAGAAAAGTGCCATCTTGTACAAGTATTCCAACTTGCCCAAAGTCCATCGGTTCTATGTCAACTACTAATTTCTGCTGATTCGCACGTTCCCATTCTGAGCACTTTTCAACCATCATTAACCAACAGCAGTGTGCTTTACGTTGTTAGCAGGGACTGTTCAACTATTGATTCCACTAGGTTCAAAGCTGGATGGAAGTGGACAATGTGGTCTGAATGGACAGAGTGTCCCGTTAAGTGTGGTATTGGTCTCAAGGAGCGGTCAAGAATACCAAAGCAGCTACTGGAAGAAGCTAATTGTACCATTATTCCGATACAGGTGGAATTGGACAAGTGTGAACGAAAAGCCTGCAGCAGAGTCAAGAGACAAATCGATGCGAACAGGCCGGCCTTATGGAGTGGATGGACACAGTGGAGCAGATGTACGACACCCTGCCAAGGTATGTATATGGGCGAGTGCAGTACAGTATGTACATAACACTACTCTACATACATACCTACCTACAACACTTATCTTCTGGACATGTACTGCTGAGGCAACAGGCGACCATTCGCTACTTAAAAGATGGCATAAAATGACGTCCAGTCCAGTAAAAAATGAGCTGAACACAAAAATTTTTGACACGACTGGTCGCTTCTCAGAAAAACGAGAAGAGTGAAAAGGAAATGCCGGGAGCCGCATTGAATTCTCTCTTATTTATCAGGGTTTTGTGCTTCGGATGGTCAGCCACCCTGGTGGTCAAGTGGTCTAATGCGCCAGCTCCCAGTTAACCCTCCTGCCTGGAGGTTGCCGGTTTGGGGTTCCGGTTGTAATACGTCCCCCATTAAAGGGAGTCGATGGCGTACGCTTAGAACCACGAGAGTGGAAGCAGGATCTTCCGCGGCAAACCATCTAGGCTGGCCATTTTGCTGAACCCTTTCACATTTTGTTGCATCGCGCGATGAGTTCAAACCTCGCTCAATTTCGTCGGCGTTTTGTTTATGTAGTTCGGCCTATTTTATTTTGTTTTTTGTATTTATTTTCTTTTTTATTATTCGTTCACTGACTCCGACAATAGTGGCAAATTGAGCTGGTCTCGTCGAAAATGTTCTATAACACCCCCTTCAAATACAACCAGAACTCGCCAACTGTGGCGTTTTCAATTAAGAGATTTGAGCACAAGAGAAGAAATTTGAAAAATTGGGCAGCCAGTGCGTGAGTCGAACACGCAGCGCCGAACGGGATAACGCCCCTCTTAGCGCACGTCCCATCTGATCCCATATGTGGCGTTTTCAGTACCTGGTTTCTTAGTCATTTAGGCACGTGTAATTTGTCTCTTATTGGGTCATTATATTCGAAGCACTGCTTACCGCTGAACTTATTTATTTTCTTGGGAATATCCACTAGAAAATAGGCGAACAGATGTGAACAAGGTTTCCCATTTGTTTTGTAACGCATACGGTACAGTAGAATTCGCACACTAACTTTTTATTATGCAATTTGCCTACAAGTTCTTGTCCATAAGCTTGCCTACATCACCCTATAAGCCCACCCAATAAGTACGTACGCTTGTACGCATGTATGTACGTAATGATTATAGTACAGTACGTAGGGTAGAGTAGAAATACGCAAAGTTTGCCACTGGTTTTGCAGGCCAACAAGAGCGACGCCGATCCTGCGCGGACAGTCAGGTGGAGACGCGAGCCTGTGAATGCTCCCGCAACTCCCTGCAGACCGTGCGCGAAGCTCCGCCCACTTGGCTGGCCTGGAACGCCTGGGGCTCTTGCTCCACCACCTGCGGCCCTGGAACCCAATCTCGGACGCGGGCTTGCGCCCCAGTGGACAAGTGCGCCGGCGTCGTGCCCGGTTTCTCCTTCGAGACGCGACACTGCGTGGGCGGAGCCGCCTGTCCTCGCCCGGAAGCCCCCTGGGCTCCCTGGTCCCGCTGCAGCGTGACCTGTGGCCTGGGTCAACGCACTCGGGCCAAGGTCTGTCTGCCTGGCAGCGAGTGTCCTCCTGCAGGCCAGCAGCTGGAGACGTCAAGCTGTCAAGAGCTGGCCTGTCCACCTCCTGTGCAAGTACTACCCGTGGACACCTGGAGTCTTTGGAGTCCCTGGAGCTCCTGCAGTCTCACCTGTGGGCCAGGTACCAGGACCAGAACGAGACAGTGTACGAATCCAGTAGGAATATGCAGTGGATCAGCAACGGAGACTGCGAGTTGCAGCAATGCTCCCTGTCCACCAGCTCAGTGGTTTCCCTGGGAGGATTGGGGACCCTGCAGCGTCTCATGTGGAGAAGGAGGCAGGCGCAGATCCAGACGATGCCAGTCACCATTTGGTGGCTGCGTTGGAGTGGATATGGAGACCAGTACTTGCTCTTCCGTGTGTCCTCAAGCTCAGTGGGGCCAGTGGGAGCCCTGGGGAAGCTGCAGCGTATCCTGTGGCAGTGGCAATCGCAGTCGTCGTAGACTCTGCAGCAATGAACTGCAGCTGGGGCCCTGCCCGGGTGGCTCCAGCTCCAGTGTGGATGTGGCGCCCTGTTCCGTGCCGTGTCCAGTGGTGGTGACGCAATGGTTTCCCTGGGAACCTTGGGGCTCCTGCAGCGTCTCCTGTGGCACTGGAATCCGAACCCGATCTCGCCGCTGTTCTTCCGGGATAAACGGCGCATGTCCTGGACTGGATCAAGAGACTGGCTCCTGCCATGTGCACTGTCCCAGAGAGATCTGGGTCAGCTGGAATCCATCTCTGCAGCAGACATCCTGCGTGGCCACCTGGACCCTTTGGGGTCCTTGGACTGATTGCACAGCCAGCTGTGGTACGGGGTCCCAGACTCGCAACCGAACCTGTGACAGTTGTAATGGTCAGAGTCCCTGCAATGGGGCCAGAGCTGAAACAAAGTCTTGCTTTTCCAACCGTCAGTGCATCTCGTTCAGAGATGAGAATCAGTGGACGCCTTGGACTCATTGCAGCGTAACCTGCGGCGAAGGCGTGAAAAGAAGGCGTAAAACGTGCATCGGAAATCCAATCCAGTGTTTGGGCCAGTGGTTAGACGAAGTTCCATGTTGGGCTGGCCAATGCAGCCACGGTGGCAGTATCGGCTTTCCCGGTGCAGGTGGTCTTAGGAGCAGGTTCCGGAGCGATGGAAGCAGCGGTGGCAGTCCTGCAGCAGTGAGTCGCTTGGAGCCAGTGGTGGCTGCGGGCTCGTGGTCTCAGTGGGAAGAATGGTCCAGCTGTGAGGGGGAATGCGGGCAGGCGCGACGCGTTCGTCTGCGTCGGTGCGTCGACGGCGAAACGTGTGGTCCCGGCGGCGAGGCGAAGGAGGCGGAGCCGTGCTTTGCCAACTGCGACACACCGCCCACCTGGATCGAGTGGAGTCCGTGGGGCGTGTGCACGCCCATCCGCGGCACCTGCGGCGTGGGGACGCGCCAGCGCCGGCGCATGTGCCTGGGTGGCCTGGAGCAGGAGTGCGAGACGCTCTGGCGCAATCAGGGCGTGGAGGATCGCGCCTGTGACGTCATCTGCTATCGGCGCCATCGGGCTGCGACTCACGGCAGTGTTGTGCAGCGCAAGCGAAGAAAGCCGCCGATCAGCTTCGCCCGCCTCAACGCCGTCTTCGTCGCTACGTAGCGGTTGGAGAAAAGCTAATTAAGTAATAGGCCTACATAATGTAACCTTTTTATAGTGTAAATCAAAAGCGTTTCGAATGTACGACAGTAGGTATGTACGTATGTATACGTACATACGATATAAATGAAAATACTGTACGAACATTATTACTGCGTGCGTACATTTACCTTACGTGTGTACAGTATGTGTGTGGTGACATAAGCAGACACAGTTGACAAGGATAGGTAGGTATGTGTTTATGTAGTTCTGTGAATGGTTTGTTTACTGACACAATAACATTTTTAGGCACATCTTACAAGTTTTATGCAACGGCAACTTGTCATTGATTACTGTACGTCAAATTTTTTTGCAATATTGCACAATTAATCACACATTCCCTTGGCCTACTAGATTAGATTTTGATAGCTTTTCCACGGGAAACACATAACTCCAAGCTCCAGGCTTTAGCCAAGCAATCACAAATAAAGCAGACAATATGAGCAAGATAAAAGAGACTATTGGAAGGATGAAGTAAAGCAATATCTGGGGTGTGGAATAGATTGAATTGCTCTGCTTTGTTTCCGGCAGCAAAATTAGTTGAATTTCTGCGCTAACGTTTTGGTGCCATTCTTTCGGCAATTGTGGAGCTGGCAACGGGTCGGAATTACAGTAATCTGAACTCATACAGGAGTACAGCTTGTAATCGACTGGGGAAACCTCAGAATTTGGATCGCATTCTAAGAATTTGTGCAGTTTCCTCAGCTTCGCGTTCATATCAGCTGCGGTATGGCGCTGGTGTTTTCTGCTCGCCTTAAGAGCCAGTGAACAGCTGTGGATTTCTCGATTAGGCAGCACTCTTCGAAGACAAGCCGGCTCCCAGTCCTGTAAGAAAAACAGTATGTATAAGAAAACATTTTTCGTACAGTCATGGTGATACGAATGTACGTACGTACTACGTATACATATACAGTACCGATCAAATGAAAATGGGACACCCACTGTAGTTTACTTCAACAACTTTCATTTATGGTGAAAATTTTGTTCGAATCGTAAGGTTAAAACAAAGCTGATATACTAGGTAAGGCAAGACACAAACTGAAAGCACATACGGTCTACCTACGCTCATACCTAGTATGCAAATGAACTGTTGTTAGGAACTGGCTTAGGCTTAGGCTTAGGCTTAGGCTTAGGCTTAGGCTTAGGCTTAGGCTTAGGCTTAGGCGTAGGCTTAGACTTAGGCTTGCTTAGGCTTAGGCTTAGGCTTATGCTTAGGCGTTAGGCTTAGACTTAAGCTTAGGCTTAGGCTTAGGCTTAGGCGTAGGCTTAGACTTAGGCTTAGGCTTAGGCTTGCTACTCAACTCACCTCAAATTCAAGCAGAAGCATGTCGGCGATTGCGTGAGGTTTCGGATTTGTAAGGTCGGCGCAAAATTTTTGTCTCCTCTCTTGTCTCGGTCGGTCACCAGGAAATCCCCACAACAGTGACATGGTCTGTCGAATTTTGGTTACTTTCCTTCGAAGTGAAGATGCTACTTTTTCAGCGTTGCACGTTTCGTCCATTCCACAGTAGACGGACACTTCTTTGGTGCAATTGCACATCAGTGGATATAAACGAGGCGCTACAATTAGCTCTGGATGCGGTAGTGCAGATTTTCTAAGCTGGTCCGTCATTTCGCATTGTATTTTGGAGACAAAAAAGCACGCACCGGATATTGCGCAGAATGTGAGCAGTTTTAGCACCATCTTTGAAGAACCGAAAGACTTTCCGTATTTTTTACACCCAATCTACGCGTGTGTGTCTCTGTCGTCAAATCAGCGCTTTTGTTTTATACTGCGCGTCAATGAGTCATGAAGTGATTTGTAAATAGTAATTGCGTGCGCCTATGATTCAACATTGCACTGTTGTTTACTGTAAATTCTCATGCCAAAGGAGGCAAGGTGTCATTCCAGTTTTCTTCTACGTTGACGAAAGTGAGTAGGCGTCCGCCTTTTGTAAACGATCCATCTATTGCTCGGTTCACCAAGGATCTAATAATAAAAGTAGATTAGTGTTGTAAAAGGCTAAAAAAAAGTGTACCACTCCTTTTGCTAAGTGCTTCCGCTAAGTCGTTCAAGGACAAAATGTAGTTTTTTCTTGTAGTTTCTTTGTGCAGTAGCGGTTTTATGCTTTACGGTACTTGCTGCTTCAGTATGTATGTTTATGGCGTGAAAGGAAAAATAGAGTAGGGTTAGGGTATACAAAATGTACATTCACACCGGGACCGGATACACTTTTTTGCTCGGCTCTACGCGTACATTGCTATTGATAACACACCCACTGCATTTTCTCTGAAGCACTGAAACTCATCACGCCAAAGACAGAGCTGAACATATTTGACAGATCGCACCGAAAGCTTTAATCCTGTGGAACTGCTGGACTGGACGGCATTTCATTCGCTTTTTGCTTCTTGTCACGTATTAAAGATCTAATAAGGGCGTCTGGAAAGAGAACAATCAAAAACCCTTTGTGAAAAGCAGATCCTAAGCTACCATTTTTTGTTTTTGCATGCACTTCACGTCTTTTTTAAGCCGCAGGCGAGACATTTTTTCCAAGCGCAAATAATATGGGTTTGGATATGAAATCCTGATTTGTCCACTCCGATGAGCGTAATTTATCAAAGAGGCGCCGTCTTAAAAATAATGAAAATTAATGGGTCTGATGCGGCACATTTAAGCAGCTGCTAATTTGTCAGGTTACGTGGCTGAGAATACGAAATGTAAGGTGTTCTATTGCTGAGAGACGAACTGGACGATAAGTCGTAGGGCAGCGTGGGGTAAAACCGCCCATGAGGGAAATCCAATCCGCCCACCTATGGTGCTTTGCCCCTATTCAAGACATGGCTCACGAAAATATATCTCGGGACACTTCTGCCTCTGTTTCTTCGTTCCTAGCCATAACTTGACAACCTAGGCCTGATGGGGTAAAAGTGCCATAGGCGGGCGGATTTCCCCAATTGACGGTTTTAACCCACGCTACCCTACGTATTTTATTTTGTACAAGTTCCTCTCTTGGGTGTGATGCAAGATAGTACGTACAGTACTGTACGTATTTGGCGCAGGTTCCACGTCTTTCCGCAACAAGAGTTCACAAAAAAGTGTTTGATATCCGACGGTGCAATCAGTCGACTCTTCTGCTTCACGACTCTCTATTTTTTGCGTGACAGCGTCTCCGTTCAGCCGGAGGTCATTTTGTATAAGAAACCTAAAGGAAACATCGCGGTCTTAAGTCACATTGATTTGACAGGCTTGCCGATGCTTCACGGTAGCTTCTTTTCAGCCTAAAGCTGACAGTAAAAAGAGCAACATTTCGCATTCATCGTATGCATACACACGTGTGTGTAATGTGTATACGTAGTACCAGTACGTGCACTATGTAGGGTACTGTGGGGTAAACCCGGACACCTAAACCAAAGCTTTTCTGAACTTGCCGCTTCAGCAAATGAGGAACATGGTAGCTCATTTTGAAAAAGGAGAGTTCAAGGAATCGATTGGTTGGATGACTTGTCTCTCAAATCGGTCTTATGGTTGCTGAGATATACTTAGGTGTCCGGGTTTACCCCACAGTACCTACAAACGCAGTACGTAGTACTGTGGTACCGTACCTATTCTCGAGGCAAGATATTATTCCTGCTCAGCATTCGCAGCTATCGCTGCTCATCCAGATTTAAATATTCCACCATGCGCTTCCTTGTTTGGACGGGTCTGTGCTATTCCTCAGCTTTTTTTTACTTTTTTTGCGCAGGACACATGCTTGATCATCCGTACGTCTTACAGTGCAGGGAGACGAATCGAAGGACAAGCAAACTTTTTAGATTCTTTGAGCGCAATGCTCTCCCTTCCGTTTTTCGACTTAAAATCTATCCGGCTTTTCCGTATGGCACAATGCGCAGTAGACATTAATAAGGAAAACGAAATGGCGTCTACTTTTTCCAGTTGTTTCTTTTATCGAGATGCTCCCTTGCCGTTCTGATGACTGGTTTGGCCCATAAGTTTCATCTGCTCCGATGGGAACGAACAAGTCAGTTTTTCCAATTACGCCAGGGCCAGATTGCTTGTTCGTTACATGATATTTGTATCCATGCGTATTGTAATGTATGTAC
>JASAMW010002199.1:0-22855 GCA_030247985.1 Epsilonema sp. ZAB3_2 | reverse complement strand
GAAACCACAGAAACCGCCGCGGCTTATTTTCGCTCGAAATGGGTACACTCTACGTATAAATCGTGGCACATTGACCAATCAGCAGCCAACTTTTCGTGGCGCGTTGACCAATGGTAAGGCTAGAAGGAAAAGCGAAGGCAAGCTTCTCCTGCCTTTTGATTGACAAGCCCCGATTTTATGACCCCTTTGATTGACAGATCGAAAAGGGAGAGAGGAAGCGAGCGTCCGCGCGAGGTTTTATTACCCCTCCGTTCTCATCTAAAAAACTGCAGTGCAGGCACCTTGTTTTTCTCAAACGTACGTACATGTGCTGTGTACATATGTACTGCCGTTTATGTTGGTCACTCACTCCACGACACAAGAACGCAAACCACAGCTTCATTAGTGTCTTACACAAAATTATTGTACAGAAAATTTCGCTGCTAAGTACGTACGTACTATGTGCTCAAACTAATATTAGTATGGTGAGCACAAGAATGTAGGCACGTATCTCTACGTACCGTACTATGTGCAGCTTACGTACTGTATGTACATACGCTTAGCCTAATTTTAACGAACGCTGCTGGCGGTCACTTTGCAATGCAGAAAAAAGCAGGCCGCCGGCTCTGACGGTCTTTTGTCTGCTTGCTCAAAAAGCCGACCGCCTGATCTTCAGCAGAGACCGCCTGTCCTGCCCAGCAGTCCTCCAATTGCGCCGTGGTCTTCTCATCTTAATCCGTTCTTTTTTCTCTTGAAAGACACGGGAAAACATATTGGCAAAGAAAGCCAGCCAAATCCATCTCATCTCATCCTCACCTTATTCACTCACAATGAACGTTGGCCGTATTGTACATGAATGTTTCCCGAGCTGACGTATGTATCGTACCATACGTACATTTTACTAGCAATGATTATCGTCCTTACATATTTTTGGCCATTCCAAATTCCAATGTATTTTTGCCCCTCGCGCATTTGCAGTATACCGTACGTTGTTACCTAACCTAGTGTACGCTATTTTTTCATTTCCTTGTTTGCTTGTCTAATGGTTGCTTTGGCGTATTGTGGTTGGCTTTGCACCTGCTTGCATGGGTTGTGTTTTGTCTGTTTGATGACCATCATCATTATGTCATTTCTTATAGGGTGGACTGCTTGGAAACTTTCCTGTCCTTTCACTGCTTTGCTTCCGCTTTTCGCTAAAGCTGCTGTTCGTCCGACGTCACTGCTAATTTCTGCTGTGTACGTACTGTACTCATCTTTGGTTTCTTCCTTCTCTTCGGTCTTAGTCTTTTTCTTGCTGTCGGTTTAAACATGGCTTCCAGGCGCAGGTCGTTGGACTCATGGGTGGACGAAAAAGGTTATCCCCGTCGTAGCGCTTTGGTGGCGAGCCGTAGCTGGAAGATACTGATGGCTGGAAAGAAAAACGCAGGAGAGCAGCCCATAAGAGCGCGAGATTTCTTGCTTCGCAGCAGCAGCCGAAAACGCCGTCCACCTCTGCCTGAGACTGCTGAAGATTTACTGCTTGAGCAGCGAACAAAGGAAATAAACGAGAATTTGAGGAAGCGATTTTGTCCGTCGCCTCCTTCATCATCCGCTTCGGCCTCCAGCAAAGCGAAGGAGAAGCGGAAAAAGCGACGGCATCACAGGCACAGCATCCCGCCACCAACAAAGAGGGAAGCCGCGTTTGAGCGCATTCACCCATCAGAATTTCATCACACGTGCCTCCTCGGTCTCGCCCAGCTATGCTGCCGCTTCCGGCTCGTCCACCTGCGCCGCCTCCTGCTTCTCCGCCACCGATCCTGCATAAATTGGCCTGTTCGCCACTTCCGTCGCCGCCTGTACGTCCGCGTTCTACTTCACCGCCTTTCTGCCCCAACTTTGCTGCATACAAGGATGATGTCGAACCGAAGGAACCGCTGCCCAGATACGCCACCGCGTCCCTGTTCTTGCAATTTTCAAGAAACCTTCCTTCTTCCGTGGGAGCGAAAAAAGTGGCATTGTTTTACATTTGTCACTTGCTGCAGCAGTTGAGGCGAAAAGTCGCTTATTCTCGCAAATCGCGACCTGTTACAGCGGAGACCCTGATGCCTCCCTTTATTCTTGAGCCGTATTTTCGCTCGCTGGAAAAAACGTTTCCGTCGCCATTGCTTGCAGCCCTAAACTTTGAGGTGGCGCCGGGTAGGAGGGCATATTCTGTCGAATTCGAATCAGCTGCTGATTTTCGAAGCTTCTTCGAGACTCTTGGTGTTAGCCAATCGGACATATTCGACACACTGGAGAGGCGTTCTCTTTCAACAGGTGAAGTCGCACTGCAATTTTCTAGCGAAGAAAAATTTTTGCTGCTGGCAGATATGAAGAAAGGACAGCTATCTGCTTCTGGCTACTGCGTCAAGTGGAACAAGCAGGGCGTCAAGCTACTGTAATGTTTTTCTCGTTTGTTGCTTGCTTTGTAAAAGTTGCGCTCGTTATGTACAGGGTGTCCAAACTAAATTTGCACAACTTTCAATTGACCATAACTCCCGTTTTAAGCAGCAAAAAAGATGGGACCTACCTCCTCTGAAAGCGCAATATTCAAGATCTATATTGTGGTATGTTTGCTAATTCTGTATGTCTTTCCATACAGAATTAGCAAACATGGGCATACAGTTATGGTCAATCGAAAGTTGTGCAAATTTAGTTTGGACACCCTGTAGGTACGTACAGTTCGTGGTTTGTGCAGTGTCTGCATTGCATGTCCTCTGACTGATGTTGTTTGGGTTACCTGACTCTTTTGCCGAATTTGTGCTTGCTTATGTTGTGGAATTGTCGTTTGTACTGCAAAGACGTACAGTATGGCTTCTTTTTTACCCCAACTGTTTTTGCCGTAAAATTAAGAGAGGGTTTCTCAGAATAATAAGAAACAAAGACAAACCGAAACAAGCATGATGTACACACTACTGCATTCAGGTACGTCACATAGGCACATACATACATAGCATAGCCTAAAGGTGGAGGTGGAACCGGGGATGTTCCTCCGACATACGTCACATAGCATGGTCTAAACGAGGGCAAAGAGGTCGAGCAAATCACTTGAGCAGAGAACTAAGCGTCGGTAGGAGCTGTCTGGCTCGTACAGACTCCTCAATCTGTTTGAAGAGTGGGTCAGTACAGAACAGACAACTGCTTCCGACGCTTAGTTCAAAGGCACACGTTGGACAGCGGTTTTCCACTGAATTAGGGGTGAAGGTCGGCGGAATAGCCCGGCTTCTGTTCCAGTTCCACTCCCTCTGAACTGTGGCAAAGTCGAGCTGAGTCGGCAGAAAACGGTTATTCAGCATTTCATGTCGCGCCGCCATGTCATGGATATCTCTGCAGTTTGTGTGAGTACAGTAATCTCGCCAAAACTTCATCTTGTGCTCCGGTGCCTGCTCCGACAGAATTCCAGTTCCTACTCCGAATTGTTGATACAACCGCTCAGCAGTGGCTGGCAAAATCTCGCCGATTATGTACGCAGAGTTATAGGGCGTGCCAAAGAGGCAGAGAGCCGCATAGAACTCCTGGCAGGCTGTACGCAGTGTGACCAGATCTTCTTCTGCCACGTCAATATGCGAGGCGTAGCGCAGTAGTATGCGGAGACGACTGAATATGAAGACGTGGCAAAGAATGCGCGCTTTCTTTGCCACGTCTTCAACAGATGCGAACAGTACGGCGAATAATGTTGAGAAGTAGTAGACGATGAAGCGCGCCATCTTTCCATTGAAAGACAGGTCGTACTGCTCGTCGCTGTATTTCTTGATCAGCTTTCGTTTCAGCTCTCGTCCACCTGGCGGAATTCCCTTCTCCTGCTTGCCGCCGAAACTGCTGATAAACTGCTTCAAGGGGCACTGAGCCGGGAGGTCTGCGAATGAGACGCCATCGTGACTGAACTTTCCAGCTTCGTCCCGGTCCAGCCACAACAGCGTCTGGAGGACCGAAAGGGTTTCATGTTCCGCTGATCTGATAGCGAGGTGAAGTGGGCAGGGCTTGAAAAGTGAGACGAAACGACCCAGTGGTGGCTGTCGAACTTGCCTGCTTCCCAGCCGCTCAAGCTCGTCGGAAATTTTCTTTCGCCGAGTGCTTTCTGCCATGGCCTTGCCCGTCAATGATGAGGAGAAAGTCTCGAACTTTGAAGCTAATTCCTGCCTGTCCTTGTAACTGTACTCGCCCACGCTGCTAAGCTAAAACAAAAGCTTTAGAATGGAAAAGGCATGCAGGAATTCGAACATTAGCACTATGTACCATTGTAATAGGCTATTATTCTGTACCATCAATTAACCCACTATGGTACTAATTATCTATGTACATACTGTACTGTACATGCATACCTGCAGCTTGAACTGCTTCGCCTTATCCACCGTCCACTCCTTCTTCACTCTGGCAAAAGTGGTAAAGAAGCGCAGAGACAGCGACCCTTCTCCTGCCAGGATTGCTGCAGCTTTCTGATCCATGATGAAGAAGGAAAAGTGGACGGAGCAGAGTCCAAGGCCCGGAATCTTGTGCTTCCTCGCTTCCACTGCCTCCATCTCAGGCTTTAGGATGTGCTCAAAGTAAAACAGAGGCAGCTCGTGGCCTTCGGGAACGTTGCATGAGAAAAGAAGGTGGTTGTGCGCCGGCGCATTCACCAACTGCCTACATACAACAATCACAGACTCATGTACGGTAGTCTATCAAACAAACGGCAAATCAAACATATTACGGTACTCTACTGTACGTAACGTACAAACATACAGACAGAAAAATGCAATTATTGATCAAACATTACTCACACGCAGTAGATAAATGATTTCACTACAGTATTACTTACTTCAGATTTGCAACGCTCAGTGTTGCCAGGCTAACGGTCCCTGATGGAGAGAGATGGTGCGGGGTGCCATCGTATGACAAGCGCAGATGAATTTCTTGTTCCTTGTCGCGAAGCCAGTGAACAATGGCAGACCGCCCGGCCGCCAACAGTTTCTCGTTGATGCGGCCGTACATTGACAGCACGTCAACGATCAGTGGCTCCAAGCGAAAAAAGCCGCCATCCAATGAGTCTGCAAAAAAACAAACTCGCTTGAGTTCATAATAATTCTGCACCAAAATACGTAGCCCTACTTTAACGTACAATACATACAGTACACATACGTAGTACCAAAAATATATAAACTCTTGTATTGGGAAGAATGGGCCACGTAGTGAAAAGAAACGAAGAGGCATTGGCCCGTTTTCGCCCCTTTATAATGGGTTTTTCATATCCCCTATTTTTATTTTCTCCTATTTATTGGGTTTATTTTCTCCTAGTACATACAAATACATACGTACATACATAGCATACGAATATACATGCACACTTTAATAAAGCTTCATGTATAACCCCCGGGGAGATAAAAATCGTTAGTCGCCGATTCGAGGGGGAATATACGTACATGAGGGGGTTATACACGCGACCAAGCAAATCTGCCAAATCATCACCAACATACTTATTTTGCTTTATTTGCGCGTTTAGGCTTCGTTCAAAAATGTAAGTCTCGTGACGGGACTGTGCTCACGGTAATCCAGATTAGCGTCACGTCTTGGGGCCACGATAATATTTCACGGGACTTCTCCTGTCTTCGCCCTTCTCGCCAGTTGCGCAAAAGATTTATTACCCCGCCGGCCGCCGCGCCGGCCATCAGATATCCTCACTAATTTTGCGTTCCCACAACATCTACTAGAAAGCGCATGGGCGCATAGTAGGTAGGTACGCACATATGGTAGGTACACAGTATGTACGTAGGCAAAGTTTGTGTGATAAATGAATCCGCACTGCTTGTCTTTCTCGCTCTCCTGCTCTGCTCGCTCGTCCCTTGTCCATCCTCACAACCTTAACCCGTTAATCTGACTGCGCCCACACCCAACGAGGCGAGAGAGAAGAGAGAGAGGGAAGGCATAGGTATGTACATAAATGTTTTCCAAGGTGCAAAAGATAAGCTGACTTCGTCGACTGAGCAATAAAGTGTGCTAGGAAAGAGAGCCCCTGCTGGTCACTCGGTACGCTCACTCCTTCTCATGTTACCGCTTCTTTTGTTTGCTCTCTTCTTCCTTCCCACCCAACGAAGTATCGTGACGTTAATATAAAAACCAACGTGACGAGATTTATATTACCGTGAGCAGAGTCCCGTCACGGGGCTTACGTTTATGAACGAAGCCTTAACGCGTTTTAAAAATTTTGGTCAGAGGGGGGGATAAAATTGTTAGTCACCAAATAGGGGGTTATACATGACGGGGGGGGGGGTTATATTCGAAGGGGGTTATACACGAAGTTTTACAGTACATACATACATACATCTACCATACTACGTGGACATACCCAAGCCATCATCCGGAGCTGATGATGTCGGAGTGATGGTGGCCAGTTTGTCGGTGGATGTGGTTGCACCAGGCTGTGGCTGCGGTCGCACGGACGTCCGCATCAGCTTCTCCTTCAGCTTGTGCACTGTCGTCGTGTTCCTATTCGGTGCCTTTCTCCTCTCCGCCGGCTTTTGGATTCCTGTGGGCTTCCGCCCACAGATGCGCTTAAACCGTTCGACGATGCATCCAACGTGTTCCCAGTCGTCCATGCAGTTCTTCGATTTCACGAAACTCATCAGCTCGTCGTATCGCAAGAGCGGTACGCCACCATTATCCTTCGTTGCCTTCCGATTTGCACTGTACTGCCGCCTGGACTGCATGCGCAGCTTTCCAAAGTTGTAAAGAATGCCCAAACTTATCAGCTGATTTCTGAGTTTTCTGCTGTTTACCTGAAAAGACAGCGCTCAATCAATCGCTCAAATCACGCAAACAGCACACTCGGCAGTCGATAAAAATATGGACAGCACTAGTATGTGTATAATATTGTATGCCATATACGGTATACCTATCCTATAGTACACATGTACATATGTACGTAATACACTTACAGTAACCCAATATTTATGTAGCCAGAATAAAGGCTGCATTGCCATTGACTGACATTATGTACGTAGGTATAATACGTATGCAAAGTAATAATTTTATTTATGCACTTTGCACTCTGCATTTATCACTTTGTGCTTATTACTTTGCACTTTTAATTATTACTTTTTATCTTAATTATTACTTCGCACCTTTCGTTCCTTCCTCAGATTCAGCTTCACAGCTTTCTGAAGTTTTGGAGCTCTAGAAAGAAGATGCGCCATTTCTTCTGTTGAAGCCAACTGGTGGAAAGACAAAAACGCGCCGACTGTAGCTGGACGGACGCTCTCAGGTGAAGAAGACGAGGGTGAGCTGCTGGTGGTGCCAACCGCACCATGGCTGGCACGAATAAAGGCATTGCACTCCTTCAAGCGGCGCCGCAAAAAACTGTCCCCCGGGGTTCCATTACCGTCAACACTCCTCAGTTCCGTTGGTTTCTTCTGTCGGTTTTTGACCGTCACTTGACTGATGGCAAAAGCTACTTTTGAGGCTTTTTTGGGCGCAGCTGGTGTATCACGCTGAGATGGATAGGAAATAGCTGTGGATGAAGGAGTGGTTGGAGGAATGGATGACGGCGTAGGTCGTCGCAAAGAAGCGGTGGCAGGGCAGGCATGCAATTCTTTTTGTCGTGGTGTCAGAGTTCTTTTACAGACAATGCAGTGCAACTGCTCGCACTTCTTCACATGCAAGTTGAAATTTCTCGGTCTGCTGTAGGTTTTCGATATTTTACAGTAAGGACATACTCACTCTCTAGAAGGGGTTTCAAGCAAAGTTTGAGCCGGAAGCAATGGTCTAGGCGTTAAAACTTGCGACATCCTCACACACACAAAAAAAACCGATATGCAATGTCACTATGTACAGTACATTGAAGAGCTGGGCGACGTTGGAAGGAAAACAACTGGTTTGGAAGAAGCAGCCGGAAAAGTGGAGAGCGAGCCAAGTCGTCTTCCTGCTGCTGCCACTGCATTATGCTGCGTGCCTGCCGATGTGTGTCTAGTATACTATGTATGTATCTGTGCTTTACATAGTACCTAGTGTGTAAACGCGTTCTTGCGTGGTCTCTCGCCTGTTGCTACGTACCTACCTCCGTGGGATTGTGTGCACAGCTCAGCATAAGCTAATTATATAGCGTTGAAGCTTACATTGTATTAGAACGAGAGAAGGGAGTCGCAGGGTGTGTCGCTCACTGCATATGTGCAGTACATTTATATACGTACTTGTTGACCAGCAGCTCAGGAGATAAGCTGGCCACTGGCTATTTCCCCTTCCCTTCATTCTACGCCCCTACTGCTGGCTAGCAGAGGCAGAGGGGGGTAATAAAACGGGCTATGTGTCAATCAAAGCTCTTCTACAATTACAAATGTGTCAATCAAAGCGAACACCTGACCCGTCCTAGCTCTATGGCTATTGGCGAAAAAATGGGGAGGAGCCTGGCAAAAAGTGTACCCAGATCCTGAGTTTTTAAGCCGCCGCGACAGGGCAAAGTTTTGAAAAGCGCTTGTAGCTTTCCCCCTAACATATATGCAGGCCTGGATACTAGCTTATCTTGTAGCGCTTGAAATGCTGATTAAGATAGGTATGTCCAAATTTTCTACGCGTGTGGGCGATTGGTTAAATATTGCCTCAAAATTGGAGCGAAAAGTCAAAAAACCCGAGTTTCATGTAAAGTTGGGTACAAATGCTCAAGTGCTGTCGCCCAAGCAATGGAGCCGTGGTAACAGCGAAGACACTGTCAAATGCAGCTTGAAACGCTCTTTCCAATGGTGTACTCGGCGACCACTTAACCCTTACCGTTGGCGAGCTTTGACTGAAAATAGGCTGATGGAGCGAAACCACAGAAACAGGGCAAAGTTTTGAAAAGCGCTTGTAGCTTTCCCCCTTACATATATGCAGGCCTGGATACTAGCTCATCTTGTAGCGCTTGAAATGCTTATTAAGATAGGATATGTCCAAATTTTCTACGCGTGTGGGCGATTGGTTAAATATTGCCTCAAAGTTGGAGCAAAAAGTCAAAAAACCCGAGTTTCATGTAAAGTTGGTTAAAAATGCTCAAGTGCTTTGGCCCAAGCAATGGAGCCGTGGTAACAGCGAAGACACTGTCAAATGCAGCTTGAAACGCTCTTTCCAATGGTGTACTCGGCGACCACTTAACCCTTACCGTTGGCGAGCAACAATATAACGGTGGACAACAGTATAACGGTGGACAATAGTATAATGGTGGACAACAGTATAACGGTGGACCACAGTATAACGGTGGACAACAGTATAACGGTGGACAACGGTATAATGGTGGACAACAGTACCGTATTTACCCATGCATAAAATATGCCTCTGTGCACCTCTCAAAAACATAAAAAAATGTCCCATGCATAGCCCCCCCCCCATGCATAGCCCCATGACCCCATATCGGACCTCTAGAGTTAGGTTGGGTTTCATGTAAAATTACCCCATAACCCGAGTTTCATGTAAAGTTGGGTACCAATGCTCAAGTGCTGTCGCCCAAGCAATGGAGCCGTGGTAACAGCGAAGACACTGTCAAATGCAGCTTGAAACGCTCTTTCCAATGGTGTACTCGGCGACCACTTAACCCTTACCGTTGGCGAGCTTTGACTGAAAATAGGCTGAAGGAGCGAAACCACAGAAACAGGGCAAAGTTTTGAAAAGCGCTTGTAGCTTTCCCCCCTAACATATATGCAGGCCTGGATACTAGCTTATCTTGTAGCGCTTGAAATGCTGATTAAGATAGGTATGTCCAAATTTTCTACGCGTGTGGGCGATTGGTTAAATATTGCCTCAAAATTGGAGCGAAAAGTCAAAAAACCCGAGTTTCATGTAAAGTTGGTTAAAAATGCTCAAGTGCTTTGGCCCAAGCAATGGAGCCGTGGTAACAGCGAAGACACTGTCAAATGCAGCTTGAAACGCTCTTTCCAATGGTGTACTCGGCGACCACTTAACCCTTACCGTTGGCGAGCAACAATATAACGGTGGACAACAGTATAACGGTGGACAATAGTATAATGGTGGACAACAGTATAACGGTGGACCACAGTATAACGGTGGACAACAGTATAACGGTGGACAATGGTATAACGGTGGACAACAGTACCGTATTTACCCATGCATAAAATATGCCTCTGTGCACCTCTCAAAAACATAAAAAAATGTCCCATGCATAGCCCCCCCCCATGCATAGCCCCATGACCCCATATAGGACCTCTAGAGTTAGGTTGGGTTTCATGTAAAGTTACCCCATAACCAGAGTTTCATGTAAAGTTGGGTACCAATGCTCAAGTGCTGTCGCCCAAGCAATGGAGCCGTGGTAACAGCGAAGACACTGTCAAATGCAGCTTGAAACGCTCTTTCCAATGGTGTACTCGGCGACCACTTAACCCTTACCGTTGGCGAGCTTTGACTGAAAATAGGCTGAAGGAGCGAAACCACAGAAACAGGGCAAAGTTTTGAAAAGCGCTTGTAGCTTTCCCCCCTAACATATATGCAGGCCTGGATACTAGCTTATCTTGTAGCGCTTGAAATGCTGATTAAGATAGGTATGTCCAAATTTTCTACGCGTGTGGGCGATTGGTTAAATATTGCCTCAAAATTGGAGCGAAAAGTCAAAAAACCCGAGTTTCATGTAAAGTTGGGTATTAATGCTCTAGTGCTGTCGCTCAAGCAATGGAGCCGTGGTAACAGCGAAGACGCTGTCAAATGCAGCTTGAAACGCTCTTTCTAATGGTGCACTCGGCGACCACTTAACCCTTACCGTTGGCGAGCTTTGACTGAAAATAGGCTGATGGAGCGAAACCACAGAAACAGGGCAAAGTTTTGAAAAGCGCTTGTAGCTTTCCCCCTAAGATATATACAGGCCTGGGTACTAGCTCATCTTGTAGCGCTTGAAATGCTGATTAAGATAGGATATGTCCGAATTTTCTACGCATGTGGGCGATTGGTTAAATATTGCCTCAAAGTTGGAGCGAAAAGTCAAAAAACCCGAGTTTCATGTAAAGTTGGTTAAAAATGCTCAAGTGCTTTGGCCCAAGCAATGGAGCCGTGGTAACAGCGAAGACACTGTCAAATGCAGCTTGAAACGCTCTTTCCAATGGTGTACTCGGCGACCACTTAACCCTTACCGTTGGCGAGCAACAATATAATGGTGGACAACAGTATAACGGTGGACAATAGTATAACGGTGGACAACAGTATAACGGTGGACCACAGTATAACGGTGGACAACAGTATAACGGTGGACAATGGTATAACGGTGGACAACAGTACTGTATTTACCCATGCATAAAATATGCCTCTGTGCACCTCTCAAAAACATAAAAAAATGTCCCATGCATAGCCCCCCCCATGCATAGCCCCATGACCCCATATAGGACCTCTAGAGTTAGGTTGGGTTTCATGTAAAGTTACCCCATAACCCGAGTTTCATGTAAAGTTGGGTACCAATGCTCAAGTGCTGTCGCCCAAGCAATGGAGCCGTGGTAACAGCGAAGACACTGTCAAATGCAGCTTGAAACGCTCTTTCCAATGGTGTACTCGGCGACCACTTAACCCTTACCGTTGGCGAGCTTTGACTGAAAATAGGCTGAAGGAGCGAAACCACAGAAACAGGGCAAAGTTTTGAAAAGCGCTTGTAGCTTTCCCCCTTACATATATGCAGGCCTGGATACTAGCTCATCTTGTAGCGCTTGAAATGCTTATTAAGATAGGATATGTCCAAATTTTCTACGCGTGTGGGCGATTGGTTAAATATTGCCTCAAAATTGGAGCGAAAAGTCAAAAAACCCGAGTTTCATGTAAAGTTAAGAAAGTTGGGTACCAATGCTCAAGTGCTGTCGCTCAAGCAATGGAGCCGTGGTAACAGCGAAGATGCTGTCAAATGCAGCTTGAAACGCTCTTTCCAATGGTGTACTCGGCGACCACTTAACCCTTACCGTTGGCGAGCTTTGACTGAAAATAGGCTGAAGGAGCGAAACCACAGAAACAGGGCAAAGTTTTGAAAAGCGCTTGTAGCTTTCCCCCTTACATATATGCAGGCCTGGATACTAGCTCATCTTGTAGCGCTTGAAATGCTTATTAAGATAGGATATGTCCAAATTTTCTACGCGTGTGGGCGATTGGTTAAATATTGCCTCAAAGTTGGAGCGAAAAGTCAAAAAACCCGAGTTTCATGTAAAGTTGGTTAAAAATGCTCAAGTTTGGCCCAAGCAATGGAGCCGTGGTAACAGCGAAGACACTGTCAAATGAGCTTGAAACGCTCTTTCCAATGTGTACTCGGCGACCACTTAACCCTTACGTTGGCGAGCAACAATATAATGGTGGACAACAGTATAACGGTGGACAATAGTATAATGGTGGACAACAGTATAACGGTGGACCACAGTATAACGGTGGACAACAGTATAACGGTGGACAACGGTATAACGGTGGACAACAGTACCGTATTTACCCATGCATAAAATATGCCTCTGTGCACCTCTCAAAAACATAAAAAAATGTCACATGCATAGCCCCCCCCATGCATAGCCCCATGACCCCATATCGGACCTCTAGAGTTAGGTTGGGTTTCATGTAAAATTACCCCATAACCCGAGTTTCATGTAAAGTTGGGTACCAATGCTCAAGTGCTGTCGCCCAAGCAATGGAGCCGTGGTAACAGCGAAGACACTGTCAAATGCAGCTTGAAACGCTCTTTCCAATGGTGTACTCGGCGACCACTTAACCCTTACCGTTGGCGAGCTTTGACTGAAAATAGGCTGATGGAGCGAAACCACAGAAACAGGGCAAAGTTTTGAAAAGCGCTTGTAGCTTTCCCCCTTACATATATGCAGGCCTGGATACTAGCTCATCTTGTAGCGCTTGAAATGCTGATTAAGATAGGATATGTCCGAATTTTCTACGCATGTGGGCGATTGGTTAAATATTGCCTCAAAGTTGGAGCGAAAAGTCAAAAAACCCGAGTTTCATGTAAAGTTGGTTAAAAATGCTCAAGTGCTTTGGCCCAAGCAATGGAGCCGTGGTAACAGCGAAGACACTGTCAAATGCAGCTTGAAACGCTCTTTCCAATGGTGTACTCGGCGACCACTTAACCCTTACCGTTGGCGAGCAACAATATAATGGTGGACAACAGTATAACGGTGGACAATAGTATAATGGTGGACAACAGTATAACGGTGGACCACAGTATAACGGTGGACAACAGTATAACGGTGGACAACGGTATAACGGTGGACAACAGTACCGTATTTACCCATGCATAAAATATGCCTCTGTGCACCTCTCAAAAACATAAAAAAATGTCCCATGCATAGCCCCCCCCATGCATAGCCCCATGACCCCATATAGGACCTCTAGAGTTAGGTTGGGTTTCATGTAAAGTTACCCCATAACCCGAGTTTCATGTAAAGTTGGGTACCAATGCTCAAGTGCTGTCGCCCAAGCAATGGAGCCGTGGTAACAGCGAAGACACTGTCAAATGCAGCTTGAAACGCTCTTTCCAATGGTGTACTCGGCGACCACTTAACCCTTACCGTTGGCGAGCTTTGACTGAAAATAGGCTGAAGGAGCGAAACCACAGAAACAGGGCAAAGTTTTGAAAAGCGCTTGTAGCTTTCCCCCCTAACATATATGCAGGCCTGGATACTAGCTCATCTTGTAGCGCTTGAAATGCTTATTAAGATAGGATATGTCCAAATTTTCTACGCGTGTGGGCGATTGGTTAAATATTGCCTCAAATTTGGAGCGAAAAGTCAAAAAACCCGAGTTTCATGTAAAGTTGGGTACCAATGCTCAAGTGCTGTCGCCCAAGCAATGGAGCCGTGGTAACAGCGAAGACACTGTCAAATGCAGCTTGAAACGCTCTTTCCAATGGTGTACTCGGCGACCACTTAACCCTTACCGTTGGCGAGCTTTGACTGAAAATAGGCTGATGGAGCGAAACCACAGAAACAGGGCAAAGTTTTGAAAAGCGCTTGTAGCTTTCCCCCTTACAAATATGCAGGCCTGGATACTAGCTCATCTTGTAGCGCTTGAAATGCTGATTAAGATAGGATATGTCCGAATTTTCTACGCGTGTGGGCGATTGGTTAAATATTGCCTCAAATTTGGAGCGAAAAGTCAAAAAACCCGAGTTTCATGTAAAGTTGGTTAAAAATATGCTCAAGTGCTTTGGCCCAAGCAATGGAGCCGTGGTAACAGCGAAGACACTGTCAAATGCAGCTTGAAACGCTCTTTCCAATGGTGTACTCGGCGACCACTTAACCCTTACCGTTGGCGAGCAACAATATAATGGTGGACAACAGTATAACGGTGGACAATAGTATAATGGTGGACAACAGTATAACGGTGGACCACAGTATAACGGTGGACAACAGTATATTGGTGGACAACGGTATAACGGTGGACAACAGTACCGTATTTACCCATGCATAAAATATGCCTCTGTGCACCTCTCAAAAACATAAAAAAATGTCCCATGCATAGCCCCCCCCATGCATAGCCCCATGACCCCATATAGGACCTCTGGAGTTAGGTTGGGTTTCATGTAAAGTTACCCCATAACCCGAGTTTCATGTAAAGTTGGGTACCAATGCTCAAGTGCTGTCGCCCAAGCAATGGAGCCGTGGTAACAGCGAAGACATTGTCAAATGCAGCTTGAAACGCTCTTTCCAATGGTGTACTCGGCGACCACTTAACCCTTACCGTTGGCGAGCTTTGACTGAAAATAGGCTGAAGGAGCGAAACCACAGAAACAGGGCAAAGTTTTGAAAAGCGCTTGTAGCTTTCCCCCTAACATATATGCAGGCCTGGATACTAGCTCATCTTGTAGCGCTTGAAATGCTGATTAAGATAGGATATGTACAAATTTTTTACGCGTGTGGGCGATTGGTTAAATATTGCCTCAAAATTGGAGCGAAAAGTCAAAAAACCCGAGTTTCATGTAAAGTTGGGTACTAATGCTTGCTAGTCAAAGAGTGAAAGCTAAGGGACTGGACACTTAACCTACGTGGCGAGCTTGAGGTGAAGGAGCGAAAAAGAAACAGGGAAAGTTGAAAAGGTTGAAGAGGCCTGGAATAGGTAGCGGAAGAAAGTGGATATGTTCGAATTTTCTACGCGTGTGGGCGATTGGTTAAATATTGCCTCAAATTTGGAGCGAAAAGTCAAAAACCCGACTTTCATGCGAAAGTTGGGTACCAATGCTCAAGTGCTGTCGCCCAAGCAATGGAGCCGTGGTAACAGCGAAGACACTGTCAAATGCAGCTTGAAACGCTCTTTCTAATGGTGTACTCGGCGACCACTTAACCCTTACCGTTGGCGAGCTTTGACTGAAAATAGGCTGAAGGAGCGAAACCACAGAAACAGGGCAAAGTTTTGAAAAGCGCTTGTAGCTTTCCCCCTAACATATATGCAGGCCTGGATACTAGCTCATCTTGTAGCGCTTGAAATGCTGATTAAGATAGGATATGTTCGAATTTTCTACGCGTGTGGGCGATTGGTTAAATATTGCCTCAAATTTGGAGCGAAAAGTCAAAAAACCCGAGTTTCATGTAAAGTTGGTTAAAAATGCTCAAGTGCTTTGGCCCAAGCAATGGAGCCGTGGTAACAGCGAAGACACTGTCAAATGCAGCTTGAAACGCTCTTTCCAATGGTGTACTCGGCGACCACTTAACCCTTACCGTTGGCGAGCAACAATATAACGGTGGACAACAGTATAACGGTGGACAATAGTATAATGGTGGACAACAGTATAACGGTGGACCACAGTATAACGGTGGACAACAGTATAACGGTGGACAACGGTATAACGGTGGACAACAGTACCGTATTTACCCATGCATAAAATATGCCTCTGTGCACCTCTCAAAAACATAAAAAAATGTCCCATGCATAGCCCCCCCATGCATAGCCCCATGACCCCATATAGGACCTCTAGAGTTAGGTTGGGTTTCATGTAAAGTTACCCCATAACCCGAGTTTCATGTAAAGTTGGGTACCAATGCTCAAGTGCTGTCGCCCAAGCAATGGAGCCGTGGTAACAGCGAAGACACTGTCAAATGCAGCTTGAAACGCTCTTTCCAATGGTGTACTCGGCGACCACTTAACCCTTACCGTTGGCGAGCTTTGACTGAAAATAGGCTGAAGGAGCGAAACCACAGAAACAGGGCAAAGTTTTGAAAAGCGCTTGTAGCTTTCCCCCTTACATATATGCAGGCCTGGATACTAGCTCATCTTGTAGCGCTTGAAATGCTGATTAAGATAGGATATGTCCAAATTTTCTACGCGTGTGGGCGATTGGTTAAATATTGCCTCAAAATTGGAGCGAAAAGTCAAAAAACCCGAGTTTCATGTAAAGTTGGGTACCAATGCTCAAGTGCTGTCGCCCAAGCAATGGAGCCGTGGTAACAGCGAAGACACTGTCAAATGCAGCTTGAAACGCTCTTTCCAATGGTGTACTCGACGACCACTTAACCCTTACCGTTGGCGAGCTTTGACTGAAAATAGGCTGAAGAAACGAAACCACAGAAACAGGGCAAAGTTTTGAAAAGCGCTTGTAGCTTTCCCCCTAAGATATATGCAGGCCTGGATACTAGCTGATCTTGTAGCCCTTGAAATGCTGATTAAGATAGGATATGTCCGAATTTTCTACGCGTGTGGGCGATTGGTTAAATATTGCCTCAAATTTGGAGCGAAAAGTCAAAACACCCGAGTTTCATGTAAAGTTGGGTAAAAATGCTCAAGTGCTTTGTCCCAAGCAATGGAGCCGTGGTAACAGCGAAGACACTGTCAAATGCAGCTTGAAACGCTCTTTCCAATGGTGTACTCGGCGACCACTTAACCCTTACCGTTGGCGAGCAACAATATAACGGTGGACAACAGTATAACGGTGGACAATAGTATAATGGTGGACAACAGTATAACGGTGGACAACAGTATAACGGTGGACAACAGTATAACGGTGGACAACGGTATAACGGTGGACAACAGTACCGTATTTACCCATGCATAAAATATGCCTCTGTGCACCTCTCAAAAACATAAAAAAATGTCCCATGCATAGCCCCCCCAGCGGCATTATGTCTGGGTGTGGGGGGGGGTTTGTGTGTGTCCATACCGTGTTTCTTGTGTGTTGGGTGCATGCTCGTGCTGTGCCCAGCAATGGAGCCGTGGTAACAGCGAAGACACTGTCAAATGCAGCTTGAAACGCTCTTTCCAATGGTGTACTCGGCGACCACTTAACCCTTACCGTTGGCGAGCTTTGACTGAAAATAGGCTGATGGAGCGAAACCACAGAAACAGGGCAAAGTTTTGAAAAGCGCTTGTAGCTTTCCCCCTTACATATATGCAGGCCTGGATACTAGCTCATCTTGTAGCGCTTGAAATGCTTATTAAGATAGGATATGTCCAAATTTTCTACGCGTGTGGGCGATTGGTTAAATATTGCCTCAAAGTTGGAGCGAAAAGTCAAAAAACCCGAGTTTCATGTAAAGTTGGTTAAAAATGCTCAAGTGCTTTGGCCCAAGCAATGGAGCCGTGGTAACAGCGAAGACACTGTCAAATGCAGCTTGAAACGCTCTTTCCAATGGTGTACTCGGCGACCACTTAACCCTTACCATTGGCGAGCAACAATATAATGGTGGACAACAGTATAACGGTGGACAATAGTATAATGGTGGACAACAGTATAACGGTGGACCACAGTATAACGGTGGACAACAGTATAACGGTGGACAACGGTATAACGGTGGACAACAGTACCGTATTTACCCATGCATAAAATATGCCTCTGTGCACCTCTCAAAAACATAAAAAAATGTCACATGCATAGCCCCCCCATGCATAGCCCCATGACCCCATATCGGACCTCTAGAGTTAGGTTGGGTTTCATGTAAAATTACCCCATAACCCGAGTTTCATGTAAAGTTGGGTACCAATGCTCAAGTGCTGTCGCCCAAGCAATGGAGCCGTGGTAACAGTGAAGACACTGTCAAATGCAGCTTGAAACGCTCTTTCCAATGGTGTACTCGGCGACCACTTAACCCTTACCGTTGGCGAGCTTTGACTGAAAATAGGCTGATGGAGCGAAACCACAGAAACAGGGCAAAGTTTTGAAAAGCGCTTGTAGCTTTCCCTCCATACAGATATGCCGGGGTGGTTGTGTGGGGTGGTAGGGGGGGGGGGGGGGGGGTGGTTTTTTGTGTGTGTTCGGTCTTCCCCTCCTTTTTTTTCATGCTCCTTCTTTTTTCTCCCCCCCCCCCCCCGCCCCCCCCGCCCGCGCAGGCCCGGCGGTTTTTTGCAATTTCCTGTGCGGTTTTTTTTTAACTTTTTTTTTGTGCATTTTTCTTGATCTCCGATTTCGCAGTCATCTCCGTTCATGGCGCGCAACACTACAGTGTGAATTAATTGTGAGCTGCCATAGTGCTCTACTGTCTGCGATGTGCCTCAAGTGTACGTATTCTGCATGCAGTTTCGTACGTCGTAAAACGTTGGTTAAGGTAAATTGCATTTACGCGATTATGTGGTTTATTTTTACACCTACCTGCTGGCGCGATATAGCGCCACAAATTTCGTTTCCATCAATATTTGCGAGATCGTAAACACAAAACGCCATTTGCAAAAAAAATGTAAAAAATATGAAAATTGTTTTCTGTAAGCCAGCTTAGGTATTAGCTGTGAATGAAACGTCCATTCTTGATAGTATCCGTCGCCCACTTATAGATTTATTTTGCTACAATGGTGAAATGTTTTACAAAAAATAATAAATAAAATAATAAATAAAATAAATAAAAAATACACTTCATTCTGAAATAAGCTATTAGCTAGACTAGCTTCAATTTTCGTTTTTTAGTGCTTACTATCATTTTTCTGTAAGATTTAGGCATTTTTATTTCACAGTTTTTTGCTTTGCAGCCATCTCCATTCATGGCGCGCAATGACTGTGCAATTTGTGAGTTGACATAGCGCTCTACTGTGTATGATCTGCCTCAAGTGTATTCTGTATAACAGTTTCTTCAAACTTTCTTTGCGTCAATTTGCGAGATTGTAAAAACTTTTTATGAGAACGTCATAAAACATCTGTTAGGGCAAATTGCATTCGCGAGATTATATGGTTTATTTTTACACTCACCAGCGGTGCGATATAGTGCCACAAACTGTTGCTGGATCCAAACCATATTTGGTCATCTTAACTAGGTAATCATATGTATGTAAACATGTACATGCTGGTACATAATATGGTGCAACAAAAAACCTTGAGCATTAGTTCAAAGACAAAAAATGTGATGTTTCCTCAAAAGTAGAACATACATACTTAAATACCAGTAAAGATTTCATGTCTTATAGCTTTTCCTGTTTATCCTGAACAACAGCAAGTGACATAACTTCAGCTATAGCCGATATTTTGAATCGAGAAGATCGAACCCTGGTGGACCTCTCACCTTCTATTTGGCAAGAAACGTGTGAAACGGCTGGTCATATTGGAAGCCATTATTGAATGGGTACATACTACATGCAAATGCACATGCGAGACAGAATAAACATACGTACGATACATATGCACATACTTATTCATAACGCTGCATGGATCAGGCATACAGAAGCAGGCGAGAGGCAACAAAGGTCATTGAAGAGTTTTGTTTGCCATGATTGGGAATGGGCAAAAGTATGCCCGCACCAGTCGGACAGCAGCAGATTGTGCGAGAGGCTGTCAACTCGGAGGGGTAGCAAGTTTCGGCAGCGATGGGCGGTTGGAACCTTCTGGTTTCTGCGCCGTCAACCCCATAAGCATCTGCAGGCTAGTGAGCCTCTCGCTCACTTCCTTCGTGCTCCTTAGGAGCACTTCTCCCCTGGTGGGAGTATGCTTTCTGATTAGATGGGAGTACGCTTTCTGATAAGGAAGTACGCTTTATGATGAGACAGGAGTATGCTTTCTGATGAGATGGGAGTACGCTTTTTGATGAGATGGGAGTACGCTTTCTGATTAGATGGGAGTACGCTTTCTGATAAGGGAGTATGCTTTATGATGAGACAGGAGTACACTTTCTGATGAGATGGGAGTATGCTTTTTGATGAGATGGGAGTATGCTTTCTGATTAGATGGGAGTACGCTTTCTGATAAGGGAGTACGCTTTATGATGAGACAGGAGTACGCTTTCTGATGAGATGGGAGTATGCTTTTTGATGAGATGGGAGTACGCTTTCTGATTAGATGGGAGTACGCTTTCTGATAAGGGAGTATGCTTTATGATGAGACAGGAGTACGCTTTCTGATGAGATGGGAGTACGCTTTTTGATGAGATGGGAGTACGCTTTCTGATTAGATGGGAGTATGCTTTCTGATAAGGGAGTACGCTTTATGATGAGACAGGAGTATGCTTTCTGATGAGATGGGAGTACGCTTTTTGATGAGATGGGAGTATGCTTTCTGATTAGATGGGAGTACGCTTTCTGATAAGGGAGTATGCTTTATGATGAGACAGGAGTATGCTTTCTGATGAGATGGGAGTACGCTTTTTGATGAGATGGGAGTACGCTTTCTGATAAGGGAGTACGCTTTATGATGAGACAGGAGTACGCTTTCTGATGAGATGGGAGTACACTTTTTGATGAGATGGGAGTATGCTTTCTGATTAGATGGGAGTACACTTTCTGATAAGGGAGTACGCTTTATGATGAGACAGGAGTACGCTTTCTGATGAGATGGGAGTATGCTTTTTGATGAGATGGGAGTATGCTTTCTGATTAGATGGGAGTACACTTTCTGATAAGGGAGTACGCTTTATGATAAGACAGGAGTACACTTTCTGATGAGATGGGAGTACGCTTTTTGATGAGATGGGAGTATGCTTTCTGATTAGATGGGAGTACGCTTTCTGATAAGGGAGTACGCTTTATGATGAGACAGGAGTACACTTTCTGATGAGATGGGAGTACACTTTTTGATGAGATGGGAGTATGCTTTCTGATTAGATGGGAGTACATATCGATATCGATATCGATATCGACCCTTTGAAAATTTTAGATATCGATATCGTATCGAATTTCCAAAAGTTTGAAATATCGATATCGATCTCGATATCGGTCATTTTACAAAAGGCAGTATCGATATCGATATCGATATCGATTTTCTGACAGTTCTGATATCGCGGCATCTCTAGTTTCTACTCCCCAAACAAGATCCATGCCCACAACTTTTCATCCGATTTGTCTGATGTCCTAGCTGAATTGACTCCTGCTACCGATGGCCTCATTCTATTTGGTGATTCAAACATAGACCACCTCTCAAATGAGTTCGATGTACTCTCCCCCACCTTAGCGGCCTTCCACCTGCAATCGCTTATCGATACGCCTACCCACTGCGCGCGTGGCATTGACCAGGTATTCATCTCTAGCGCACTATGTTCATCATCTGCTGGCACCGGCCCCAACTTTGAGAAACATCACTTCTCGACTTGGGTACAGTTGGAAGCAAAACTTCCAAAGCCTGAGCCGACATGGGTCACACATTGGGACTGGAAGTCAGCAGATTATGAGCGTGCCGCATTTGAGCTACTTTACTTCCCGGACGGTACCGAGCGCGACATTGCCACTCACGTGCGTGCAGCCTGCGCAGTTTCCCCTTCTGATGGCGTTATGTATCTCTCAGCGCTCGTTGCCCATGCGCAAGCTATCAGTGTCCCCCACCGTACCTTTCGTAGCCGGCGCAAAACTTGTCCATGGTTTAACAGATCCCTCCTGCGTACTATCCAGCGCAAAAACGCGGCCTACAGTGCCTACAAGCGCGACCCGACCCCCCAAAACTACAAGCATTGGCAAAAGTGTTCCAAAAAAGCAAAAGGCACATGTCATGCTGCTCGAAGAGAGTACACGACAGGTAAATTTGCTCACATCAGAACAAACGGTGACTTCTGGGGTGTGGTCAAGAAATTGACTGGGCGCTCTACCAGCGGTATCCCTACCTTGTCCATTGGCCCAAACCAACTCGCCATCACGGACCAAGAAAAGGCGAATGCATTGTCCCAGCGCTTCGCGGCTAACTTCAATGACGCAAACCCGCCCTGCCCCCTCCTAGTACCCGAGTCAGTAAGCCCAGAGTGGTTATGTAGCAAAGCTGAGGCGCTGTCCTACCTTGGCCAGCTTGATAACAACTGTGCGATTGGGCTGGATGGCATCTCCCCAAGGTTCGCTAAAGCGCTGAAAAATGAGCTTGCTGAACCCGTGTCTATCATCCTCAATGCATGTTTGTTCTCAGGTTGCTTCCCCACACCCTGGAAATATGCCCGAATTGCTGCAATCCCCAAAGTTCGTGGTACCAATAATGTAGCCGAATTTCGCCCTATTTCTGTTCTTCCCTGTCTCAGTAAGGTGTGTGAAAAATGGCTACTGCGCATCTTAACCCCCTCAGTGTTCTCCAAGGTCGCTCCTACCCAGTTCGCATTCACCAAGGGTCGGGCGGTGGAAGATGACTTGGCGTTTGTGCAGGCGTGTGTGTTCAGAGGCTTCGAGGCTTGCCAAATTGCTGGCAAAGCCACCAAGGTAGCCTTGGTGTCACTGGATGTGGCAAAAGCTTTTGACCGCTGCCCCTTCAACAAAATCCTTTCTGTGCTAGATGAGCAATATCAGGTCCCCCACCGCCTTTTGTCCATAACCCAATCCTTCCTATCTGGTCGCCAGCAAACAGTTCAAGTTGGCAGTGCCCAATCCCCTGACCAGCCCGTCCTTTCAGGTACCCCTCAGGGGTCTGTAGTTTCCCCTCGTATCTTTAACGCATTCACCAAAGGCGTTTTAGATGCACCCGTCTCTCACAACTGCCAACTTGTTGCTTATGCTGATGACCTGCTCATCATCAAGCCCGTCCCTACTCCCACAGCTGAACTGGAACTCCAGCAAGACATAGATGCCGTCCTGT
>JASAMW010002197.1:0-34581 GCA_030247985.1 Epsilonema sp. ZAB3_2 | reverse complement strand
GTCATGTCCTATTATCGACGAGGAGACGATGTGTACCCCGAACCTGAAGGTGGCGCCCTGTCATCTGAAGCATCCACACGCCACGGGACGAAGCCGAATAACCCCGCGACGCGGTCCACGCGATTCGAAGAGCCAGACGACGAGCCACCCTACTCTTCTGACCAGTCATCCGTGGTAAATAATCGAAAGAAAGCAATGCCGCCCCCAGTTCCGCCCAAGCCCAGCAGTCCCGCGCTGGTGCCCACTCGGAAACCGCAGAAGAAGCGCGGAATTCTAAAGGATTTCAAGAAATTCGTAGCTTCCGGCCCGGTTCTGTCAGTGGCGGTCGCGTTTGTGATCGGAGAAGCTCTCAAGAAGATCATGTACAGCTGCGTGGATGATCTGTTCGGGCCTCTGATCGGCCTGATTCTCAGTGCACCGCTACAGGACTTGTTCATTGTCCTCAAATATCCCAATAATACCCATAGCAACTTTCAGACGCTGAAACATGCGCAGGAAGCTGGATGCCTGACTTTTGCGTATGGCCAATTTTTGCAGAATGTCATCAACTTCATTATCGTCGGTGTGTGCGTCTATCTGTTCGTGAAGATTCTGTTCTGGGTTCATTTGGCTGGGAAGAGCATGTTCGCTGGCTACACGGACTGTCCCAGATGTCGCGAGCCGACCAAGGAAGGCGCCACAAGATGCTCTAAGTGCACTAGCAAATTCGAAATTCCTTTGGGATACAAGTATTCCACCGTGCAATAATATTGAAGCTGCGGTATTTTATTTCACTTCACTACATAGGCAAAGGACGTCACTGTCACAGTCGTTATGATACATGATGAGACAGACAATAGCAGTAAACCATTATTATCATAAGCTGTGAAGGTGCGTACCATACCGCACGATAAATTATCAAACCCAATGTACCACAGACGAAATAAGCATCTATTATTGTTCGTGCGTGAATAAGGTTTTGAGCCACTGCAGCCACCTGGGCGGAGACCTACGAATAAACTGCATGTCAATTTCCACACGGTGTATGCGCCTCACCTTCGGAATGACGTACCTGAAGCAATAGTAACGGCGAGCATGCACATCAACCTGTATCACACGCACCGGGGCAATGCAGGGGATATCTTTAGTTTTTGAGGGTGCGTTGGTACGGTAGACGCAACAGCAGTGTTTTTTGTATGCATACACGTGATGCCGATGCACAACGTATACATAACAGCATGCTTCGTCGCTTAGACAAAGCAAGCAACCAATTCTCCACAAGCCAAGCACTGAATGTACGTACAAACACAAGGCTGTTCATTCGATTTTCTCACTTACCAGCCGAGGAGGACGGAGGTTGTAATGATGGCGATGGTTGCCAACTCATTGCCACTCAGACTCTTCATCGAACCTGCAGTACCAGTACCACATCACATAGAAAGAAACAATGCAGTATTTTTAATAAGAAATATTTCAGACGTGCGAGGAACGTCAAATAAGCAATGAAATCACCCGCCACAACGAAACTTTTTCTCTATCCTCAGACACACATGATGCGCGTCCATACAGTAGATACACCAGCACAATGGGACCTGGCTGATATAAAAATCGCAATGACAGATTCGCTAGCTATTGCGTGTCCTGCTCCGCCGCCTGCTCCTCTGCTGACGTGGTGCCTCTTTCGGCTTGAGCGAGCATGATCCTTTGGACGTAGTGCGTGGCCTTCTGCTTGCGGAACTGCTCGAAGGGGTCGCTGCCGGCGCCGACGCCTCGGTACTGCTCCTTCTTGTCGACAGGCGGCTGCGCTCCCGCCGCCACCGGCTCCACTCTCCCCTGCTCCTCCGACCCCAGTCCCCCACCCGCCCAACCCATCCTCGTCAGCAACTGGTGACCCCGATTCTCTTCGTCCAATCGATGCTCCTCATTTACGCTCTTGGACGAGGAAGACGACATCGCCCTCTTGAACACTGCCGCCTCTTCCTCCTCCTCCTCCTCTCCTCCTCCTCCTTCGCCTTCACTCCCCTCCTTGTCCTTGTTCTTGCGATGCCGACGCGGGGAGCGAGAGCTAAAAGCGTAGACCTCATATGTATTCATCCACCTGGGCCCGACATAGAATGAGGACGTATTTCGACTGGGTCAGAAGAAATAGTAGGAGTGCAAGGTCTTTCATCGTGCGAGTTATCTATCCATTTGAACCTTCCCTGTCAGGTGCGTATATGTATATAAATGCTAATACCCGTACGTATGCATGTGGACACACGCAGGTGCATTGCATGTACAGTACATAAGTTCCGTAAACGTACGTTACACGTACGCCCTAATTTCGATCCCTACAGCTACGCCGTTCGTTACACACTAAAGCTGCTGCTGCTGATGGCACAAATACGTACCTTCTACTGCGCCGTCGTTCGCTGTCGTCTTCCGAGTCGGAGGTGGAAGAGGAGGAGGAGGAAGAGCGGCTCTTCTCTTCAGTCTTCTTCTTATGTCGCTTCGCGTCGTCCGTCGCTTTCGCTTTCGCCTTGTAGAACTCATACAGACCCAGCTTCTCCCATCCTTCGCTGAAGCAGCAACGCACCTACTCTACGTATCTGCATCATGTAATGTACGTGTATACCTAGCTCCAGGTATGTAAAGTATCGACTCGGCCTGCCGTTATGTCGTAGAGATGCACAGGTATGTACGGTACCTATCTCTGGGGTTTTCGTGAGTGGGTGGTGCGTAGAAAGCTTCCACAGCGGCCATCAATCTTTCGCTGGGCGGCATGGGAGGAGGCAGACGCAGGGCGGCGGCGTCCAGTGACTCGTAGTCAGCCTGCTCCAGCTTCACCAAAGGAACCATCAGCCCCGCCGGCAGATCGTAATACATCACCTATCAACACTCCGCAACGTCTTCCAAAACTACTATCCACTCAGATAGAAAGGAGAATAATGTTGAAGAGTGTTTCTCTGGAAATGTACCTTAGACACCTTGTTGATGATGCAGCATCCGATTTTCGTGCTTGTTGAGGCTTCCGCTTCACTTTCCAGGCCGCCGTTCCATTGAGAATCTCCTGAAAATTCAGAAATCGGGTGGTAGGCCCTTTTGTTGCCCCCTTTGTGCGAAGCAGTTTTCCTGAACAAACTTACCATCGATCGACGCCTCTTGATTCAAGGAATTCCGTTCTGGCCATGCCCTTTCGATATTTCGAAATAAATATATTGAATTCGTCGATGAGAAAATTGCGAGTTCCTTTTTGTTTTTCGTTTCTTTTTTGCGCGCCGCGCGCACGACGGAGCACGTACTCCTAGAGCTCGCGCTCCGCTTCGCTGCGCCTAGGAGTACGTGCTCCGTCGTGCGCGCGGCGCGCAAAAAAGAAACGAAAAACAAAAAGGAACTCGCAATTTTCTCATCGACGAATTCAATATATTTATTTCGAAATATCGAAAGGGCATGGCCAGAACGGAATTCCTTGAATCAAGAGGCGTCGATCGATGGTAAGTTTGTTCAGGAAAACTGCTTCGCACAAAGGGGGCAACAAAAGGGCCTACCACCCGATTTCTGAATTTTCAGGAGATTCTCAATGGAACGGCGGCCTGGAAAGTGAAGCGGAAGCCTCAACAAGCACGAAAATCGGATGCTGCATCATCAACAAGGTGTCTAAGGTACATTTCCAGAGAAGCACTCTTCAACATTATTCTCCTTTCTATCTGAGTGGATAGTAGTAACAGCTATACAAATGAGGTACAGCAATACCCTACCAAGAAGAGAGCATACTGACCAGGCACGGGATGGAAGTACAGTACGTATGCCAGGCACGTAGAAGTACGTATGCCAGGCACGGGTGGAAGTACGTATGCCAAGCACGTAGAAGTACGTATGCCAGGCACGGGGTGGAAGTACGTATGCCAAGCACGTAGAAGTACGTACGTATGCCAGGCACGGGGTGGAAGTACGTATGTACAGCAAGCACACGCTAACTACGGTGTGACATGTGGGAAGGGTGACTTCTGATCTCACCTTGGGCGCAGACCTGGAGTCCTCGTGTTTTTCGGCGGGTGGAATGAGAGGACGCGGAGGTCCTGCGGCGACAGTGGGAGGTGCGACGGCGGGAGGGCCTGCGGTCATCCGAGGCGGCATCGGGGGCATCAGCGGAGGAGGGGGTCCGGGACCCCAATAGCCCCACGGGGGGCCACCACCCCTCCCTGCTGCAGGACCCCCGAACGGAGGCATGGGCGGCGGCGGCTGGTTGAATCGCGTCGGAGCCCCGCGCCATGGATCCCTGACGGGGAAGCGCGGGGGGACAGCCGCAGCTTGGGTGGGAGGGTAGGCGGTGGGGGGAAAGGGCGGCTTCAGAGGCTCTTGTGGCAGTGGGGGCATGGCTGCAGCAGTGCTAGGAGCAGGAGCAGGAGGCAGCGGAATCTGCTGGTGCAGTTGCGCCTGCTGCGGCTGTTTCTGCACCGGCTCCGGATTGTCGAAACGCGATTTGCGCTTCGGAACTGGCGCCGCTGCCTGCGCCAAATCTAAAGCACGTAGAAAAGAGCGAATTTCACAGACCGCAACCGTGATCACTAGAGCGCTACACTACACATGTGGGGTGACTAAGCTCAACTGAATACACTTTATGCGTTGATGAAGCATAGGGACAGGGGGAATTCGACATGAGTTTCAACTCACGACCGTGTCAATATTTGAGAACATTTTGCGCATGTGAACAAAACAGAAGTGAAACTCGGAAGTTCACATTCACCGTGATTTTACTCTGTACTCACCACGTGTGTGGCGCACTTGACACTGCCATATGAGAAGTACGACGTTATGTATTGGGTGTTTTTTCTCCTGAACGATTTTCCCTTTCAGAAATTTCACTGTCATTTTCGACTACTGCGCCTTTCTTCCATCAAAATGTAGGAAAACATGGCAAGTTATAGCAACGGTACCTACCGCTGAATTTTTTTAAATGCCAAACGGCCCTGGACTGTCTTTCGAGTAACGAATAGAGCGAAATCGGTGCAGGGTAACCTATTGAAATTGAAAGTCAAAATCGTTCAGGAGAAAAATACCCGATACATAAAGTACCTACACCCTTCGCTACGAAAGGGCAGCATTAAGACGCTAAGCTCTTTTACTTTGTGCAATTTGCTGCGCAGTCTGCAAGGCCTGTATCTGTTGCTGCACGTGCTTCTTGAACTCCTCATGCTGTTTGCTGTACTGGTCGATCTGAATCTGGAACTTGGCTTTCATCTCGTTCACCAGTGTCGAGTGTTCAGCCAGACTGTTGTTGCTCAGGGTCTGCAACGCGGCTTTCGGATCTTGCATCTGCTACAAACACCCAAGCCAACAACACTATATGAAACAGCCTGCGAGAGTAGGTACCTTATAAAACGATCGACAGAAAACATCGAATATAACCTTGTAGATGGTGTCAGAGAAGTACTGATGGTTTTCCCAGAGGGCGAGCAGTTTCGCCAATTTCTCCTGGCTCGCCGCGTCTCCTGCGTATTTGTAGGAATAACAGTACATCTGAACAATGTAGCGCTGCAACAGCTGCGTCACTGGATCCAGCTTCTTCCGCATGCTGAAATGTGACACAGCACCTTCTTCTCACTCACAAAACAAACTTCGGTACATATGTTGCATGGTAGTTTACCGTACGTACGTACTATGAAGAGCCTCGCCCTCAGAGTTGGATTGTAATTATGCGTCACATACGATGTAATCAGCTGACACGCATGAGAACATCATCGAACAAGGCTGGCACCGTACGTACAGGGTGTTTCCTTTGGATATATCATGTCGTTTGGGGCTATAACTTGGGAACGACAAGAGTTAAGAGGCTGATATTTTTCCTGCAGATACCAAAGAATATGCCTAACCTTGTATAAAAATTTCGTCCCAAAACTCTAATCTGAACATAAGATATTGGTACCTCAAGTTTCGACCACGAAAATCGCAAGTTTTTGAATCGCAAGTTGGTGGTTCGCCCTATCTGGGTTCCCAACTATTCCTTTTTGGATTTCTCTAGAGCAGGCTTTGTTTTAGTAAACTGAAAACGTTTCCAGAACTGGAAAATAATATTCTCATGGTGTTTTCAGGTGTCGACTAGCGCTACGATGAAAATGCCACAAGTTTTACTCTGACCGCCAGTTCTGATTCAAGAACTTTGCGATTTTCGTGGTCGAAACTTGAGGCACCAATATCATATGTTCAGATTGGAGTTTTGGGACTAAATTTTTACACACGGTTAGGCATATTCTTGGGTATCTGCAGAAAAAATTTCAGCCTCTTAACTCTTGTGGTTCCAAAGTTATAGCCCCAAACGACATGATATATCCAAAGGAAACACCCTGTACAAAATTACGAAGTGAAGGCGCATCCTGCACAGTATAGCATACCAATGGTGAGCCCAATCGTTTATTAGATAGAGAATGTGCAGACGAGCATCGCTGGACGCAGTTGGATCCTTGATTCTGAAGAAAAGGGAATCATAATCGAGGAGACAAAGTACACCCAAGATCGGTTATATGCCTGTCCAAGACTTACCTTCTAACAAAGTACATAAGGGCGATTTCTCTTTCCCTGTCCCTCGGACAATGAGAAAATATCCACTGCTTGCCATTCTGCAACAATACAATGCCCTTGGCTATAGTATACCACATCACCGTGTATTGAGAGAGTGGGAACAACATCAACAATCCACTGAGGTTGTACATGACGTGTACTAACAGCGATAGCCTCTTTCGTGCAAGAGACGCCTAGCGCATCCAGAATGTGGCCCAATTCTTCCAAATTCAGCCCGCATGTTGCCGCCAGATCAAAAACGCGCGTATGCTCAGCTTTCAATATAGCCGTGTCGATATCAGCCTGCAACAACAACGGCAAACTCCATCCAAATACAGTGCGTTGCGTAGGGAAGGGAGGGGCGCACTGCACACATGGTGGAGACGCGCCACAGTCCAAATTTCCTGCCATATACATTCCTTTTTTGAACATACTATACATTGTACATACGCACTGTTTGCTGCTGCTGTAGCACATCCTGCTGTGCTTTGAGATTCTTTTCGCTTTCTGCCAACTGAGTTTCCAATGCCTGAATCTGAGGATTCACAGTGGCAGAGGTGGAAGGAGGCAGAGAAGGGGGAGGAGTGGAGGCAATGACAGCTGCAGGAGGCACAACGCCCACTCCTCCAACTACACCTCCAGCATACTGTTGACGCTGCTGCTTCTTCAATACTACAAAGAGAAGAAAGCAATGCATCTGCTGTAGCCAACGTACACGAGCACAAACTAAGAATAACGCCGCGTTCACCAGACGTCCGTACATCCGTAACGGCCCTATGTATGTATCTATCTAGGAGTGCAGTACATGGTCGTTTGCGGTGCCGTGTACTGCTAGATACGTACGGACGCCTGGTGAGCGAGGCATAGATGAGACCGACTGGGTTGGCAACAACGAATCGGCGCAGGATGAATCTGCGCAGAATACAAAGACCAAGAGCATAGGCGGAAAGGCTAAGAATAGATTCCAAGTCCAACAAATAGAAATCTCAATTGACCAAAAGCGATTTTTCTCATTTTTGCACTGTAGGCACTGAATCCTGCGCCGATCCGTTCTCGCCATTTTTGATTCATACTTGCTTGTTCCGTAGCGACTTTGTGCTGGTAGTACATAAAATGCTCTCCACCATACAGGAAAGCGAACTTTGGATTTTCCCTCTGTTTCTGCTTGGTCATCTGCTCAAAATCTGGTCCATTCCGCGCCACGAACTGCGCCAACTTGTCGATAATATTGCGCATTTCTGGCTCTAAAATTGAACCGAATAGTGCACAAAAAAAATTTGACCTTATCGCACTAACATAATCGCACTCTCGCGATACATGAAAGTCTTCATACCATCCGGAGCCTTCGGGACTTGCGCTGCTGTGAATGACATCGCCTAATATTATGTCCACTGTCCACCACTTTTCTGTTTCTTCAAAATTTTGGTTGTTGGTTTTTGATGATTTTCGTTCTTCCCTCGGTATTAACTAATACGCAACCAAAACAACCAACAACCAAAACAACACGTCTAGCCCATGAACCAGCACTTACTTCTACACTTCCATGTACTCCTAATAGGAGTCCTATACTAATTAGTTTTAGGAATACGTGAATCACCGTTTTTAGCGTTACAAGAGTAAATTTTGGAACGTGCAAGACAAAGAAAGCAAGCATGGTATTATTGGCGCCGTTCAGCAAACGTCCGTCCGGCAGAATTCTATGAGTTGACAACGGACGTACGGACGTCTGGTGAACGCACCATATTAGCTGAACGGTACTCATATTATTATCGTTCCAGCAATAAGATAGACTACAATCACACGTACACAATTCAGCGTCAAGAAGCAGACAGAAACAGCAATTATGAACATTCACAGAGCAATTCAAACATTACTGTGTACCTACATGATGTGTCAAGACCAACAGGTTCACAATCGTTCAAGTAGATTCTGGACTCCGAGACAGTAGGACTGAGCGAGATCGATGTTTTTTTCCTTCATTGCGCTGGTTATTTGGAGCCGAAGCCCGAAAGTTCAAAATTCCACCTTGCACCGACTCAGGACAAAACTGGTCTATACCATCCAGCTCCTTCTGCACCTCACCCAGAATGGTTGGAGGATACTTGGCATTGAGCTTGAAGAGACGCATGGCGCGAGACACGAAGGCAAGGTGTTCTCCAGCGTCAAAGGGTGCGACTTCCATAGCAATACGTGATTCTCTTCGTTCAGTTACTCAAAGGTGAGCCCATCGACGAATTGACAAAAGAAATACCTCCAGTTAATATATGAATTTCTTGAAACGTAAACAGCCGTCTACCTACATAATGCTGTGTGTTTGTGGGTACATTACCAGTCAGCCTACTCTTTTCACAAACCACTCGCTCTTCAAACCGTAAAGTTGCGTGCCAAAACCACCGCTCACAAATTTACCAAAATTATCACCTTTTTTTACCAATTTATAAATATTGAAGAGTGTTGGATATCAATATTCTTTCCTGAACAATGATGATGGAAATCATACACAACTTCGTAGAGCCCCATCACGTCCAATTGTCAATAGAAATGCCGCCAAAAATATATGGATTTTTTGAAACATTAGCCCAACAGCCGTATACCTATGAATACAATATCACGCTGGTGTAAATTACACACCAGTCTACTCTTTTCACAAACCACCAGCTCCTCCAACCCTACAATATTTAAAAATCTGTAAAAAAGTGGTAATTTTGCCGTAAGTTGGTAAGCAGTGATTTTGGTACGTAGGTAATTTGACGGTTGGAGGAGCAGGTGTTTTGCTGGAAAGAGTAGGCTGGTTATGTACACACATAGCATTATGTAGGTAAGACGGCTATTGGGCTAATGTTTCAAGGAATACATGTGATTTCTGGCGGCAATTCAATGACAATGCGTGCATGACATTGTGGAAGGGCATAATATTCATAATAGAAGGAGCAAGGTGCATGTGATTGTTGTTCGGTAGGAAGCGAAAAATGGTAAATTGGTAAGTGGTGATTTTGGTACGTAGGTAATTTGACGGTTGGAGGAGCTGGTGGTTTGTGAAAAGAGTAGACTGGTGTGTAATTTACACCAGCGTGATATTGTATTCATAGGTATACGGCTGTTGGGCTAATGTTTCAAAAAATCCATATATTTTTGGCGGCATTTCTATTGACAATTGGACGTGATGGGGCTCTACGAAGTTGTGTATGATTTCCATCATCATTGTTCAGGAAAGTATTGATATCCAACACTCTTCAATATTTATAAATTGGTAAAAAGGTGATAATTTTGGTAAATTTGTGAGCGGTGGTTTTGGCACGCAACTTTACGGTTTGAAGAGCGAGTGGTTTGTGAAAAGAGTAGGCTGACTGGTAATGTACCCACAAACACACAGCATTATGTAGGTAGACGGCTGTTGGGCTAATGTTTCAAGAAATTCATATATTAACTGGAGGTATTTCTTTTGTCAATTCGTCGATGGGCTCACCTTCGTCCAAAAATGTAATAATGTGTCGATATCCAACCGTACAATATATCCCATGCATTTTATAGGCAAGCCCACAGCCCCCAAAGGTCCGCTAGAGGTTAGCGATGTGCATGAAGACCACATGGTTTTGGACTGGCAACCCCCAGAAGATGACGGAGGCACGCCGATTGACCACTACGAAATAGAGAAACTGGACACATCCACCGGCATGTGGGTGCCTTGCGGAAGGGCCAAGGACACGCAGTAAGTCTCCACGCTTTGTCGAAACATCAAAGTCACGAGTTCACCCAGCGACGACGAATTTCTTCGTTTACTAATGGAATTTTGTTATTGGAGCAGCCTGGGTGAACTCGTGACGTTGATGTTTCTACGAAATAGGAAAACTGGACGCATCCACCGGCATGTGGGTGCCTTGCGGAAGGGCCAAGGACACGCAGTAAGTGTTCACGCTTTGTCGAAACATCAAAGTCACGAGTTCACCCAGCGACGATGAATTACTTCGTTACTGTGTTATGGGAGCCGCGTGGGTGAACTTGTGACGTTGATGTTTCTACGAAATAGAAAAACTGGACGGGGAATATTGAAGGCATATTATTATGGTCGGGGTTTTTGGGGATCCGGGGTAATTCGGGGTAAGGGTATGTACAAATTTGGGCTGGTGGAGGAGATAAAAAGTAATGGCAAGGGAAAAGTTGTATAGTCTCTCATTATGTGCTCTTGTCTCTCCTTTATGTGGTCTTAGTAATGATGATTGAATACCGTGCGTTTCAGCTTTGTGGCGGAAAATTTAGCGAAAGGCAAGCACTACAAATTCCGGATTAAGGCCGTGAACAGCGAAGGCGACTCTGAACCGCTGGAAACCGATCAATCAATACTTGCCAAGAATCCATACGGTACGCTTTCTGTTCGTTGAACCCGTTGTGTAAGCGTGAAGAATATTTGAATGGCTTTCTATATGGATGTGGATGGTGGAACAAAACTACGTATTTTATTAGGTACGGTAATGTGGGGTAAACCCGGCTGGTTTTATTGGCAGGCCGGCCATTCACATAAAAAGAACTGTCTTCTGGGTTATCCCATGTCCGGGGTTGCCCCACAGTACCTTACTGTACACACGCCGTACAGCTCAAAGGTAAATATTAGGTAGGGTAATGGGGTAAACCCGACTGGTTTTTCTGGCGGGGTGAATCCGGATACCCACGTAGAATGCACTTTCTTCTGGATTACCCCATGCCATGGCCGGGTTTGCCCCACAGTACCCTACTGTACACACTTTGTCTCTACGTCCGTATGGTTTGTGCAGATAAGCCGGACAAGCCTGGAAAGCCGGAGGTGGTTGATTGGGACAGTGATCACGTGGATCTGGAATGGAAGCCGCCAATCAGCGACGGAGGAGCGCCCATCGAGAAATACGTGGTGGAAAAGAGGACGAAATATGGCAGGTAACCAAAAAATTGGGGTTTTTACTCGTCATTTTGGGCAATTCTCGTAATCAATACTCGTAATACAATACTCGTAATTTAGTAATATTGCGTCTTGATTTTACAATTTTTCCGCCTTCACAATTTGACTTATTTCTGCAGGCCGTCGAAATTCCCCCAGTTTACCCTTCTACGCGAATGTGATAGAGCTTGGTTGGCCCATAGGGTAGTTGGGGTAATTTCGGCCACCAATCAAACCCAAGGCCAAGGAAAAGGTCATTTATCAGTTTCCGCCTTCAAATTTGACTTTTTTCTGCATGCGGTCGAAATTACCCCAGGTCACCCGCTTTGTACGCGTGTTTCAGTTTTTTCTTGAACTTGCGGTCGAAATTACCCCAGATCACCCGCTTTGTACGCGTCGTGTTTCAGTTTTTTCTTGAGCTGGCGGTCGAAATTACCCCAGGTCACCCGCTTTGTACTCGTACCTGTTTCAGATGGGAACCGGCAGTGGAAGTGACGCCAGCTTCGGACGGCGGCGTCACCAAGGCGACGGTGCCGGATTTGACCAAGGGCGAAGAGTACGAGTTCCGGGTGATGGCCGTGAACAAGGGCGGCCACAGCGACCCGAGCGAGGCGAGCAATCCAGTGATCGCGAAGCCGAGAAATTGTAAGGATGTGGCAGGGGGGGGGTGGGGTAATTTGGGCTAAAGTGTTTTCGCTGAGAGAATCCGCGAATTTTCGAAATCGTGATAGACTTTTTTCTCGTGGAAAACGTGGGTATGTTCATTTAGGGTACTAAGGGGTAAACCCGGCCTCCTAAACGCCTTTGAGCTTGCTGCTTCAGCAAGGTGAACGAAATAGCTCTTTCGAAAGAGGCGAGTTCAGGGAATCGATTTATATAAAAGTTGTCTCAAGCGGTCCATTGATTGCTGAGAGACATGCAGCCCTGAAAGTTAGGTGGTCGGATTTTCCCATGGCCGGGATTACCCCATGGATAGTACCCTGATTAGTAGTTATGGCTGAATATCTCAGGGAAAATTAGTTTTGTCTTTCGCCAACGAAGAGCGTTGCCCGGCTTTGCCCCGCGTCACCCTTTGTAATTCTATTTTCTGTTTCAGTGGCGCCTAAGATCGACCGCAAATGCCTGAAGCCGGTTCGGGTGAAAGCGGGCCAAGTGGTCTCGTTCGACGTTGGAGTTGAGGGCGAACCGCCTCCCGTGGTCACGTGGGCGTTCAAAGGAGCCGAATTGAAATCAACCGGAAAGTAGGTAGAGTAGGGTACAATGGGGTAAACCCGGCCACATAGTAGTGCACCGAAGGTTGTTCGGTCTATCTAGGGTGGGTGGCCAGGTTTACCCCACAAATAAAACCGGCCGGGTTTACCCCGTTGCTACCTTACTCTACGTACAATCATGGTGGTATTATGGGGTAAATCCGGCCATGAGAAAATCCGGCCACCCAAGTTTCAGGGCTGCATATATCTCAGCACCCAATGGACCGATTGAGACAAATATGATACCAATCGATTTGAACTCTCCTCTTTCAAACGAGCTATTTGGTTCAGTCATTTTCTGAAACAGCAAGTTCAAGGGAGCTTAGGTGGCCGAGTTTGCCCCACTGTAATCCCAACCAGATTTACCCCACGGTAACCCCATTTGATTTTCAGGTACAAAATCGATAACCCCGATTACGCCACCAAATTCCAAGTGAAAGCGGCAGAAAGGGGCGATTCGGGTACGTACACGGTGAAAGCAGTCAACTCGAATGGAACAGACACTGCTCAAGTGGAGATTACTGTGCTGGGTAAGAGATGGTTGTTGCAATTGTGTAGAAACCTCAACTTTACGAGTTTACCGAATGCGTAATGTTTCAAATGTTATATAATAGTGTGAGCGAAATGAACTGGTTTTGTTCGCTTGATTGCCTCTCGTGCCATAAAAAATATTGTAATTGATTGGATTGATACAATCGTTGTTTGGGCTGGCTTCGTCGTAATGAGTGGATGTTGGATTGATGGGCTAATGTTTCAAAATGCTTATGTAGTAAGGATAGCAAGAAGGGTGAACGTTTTGCTTCTTACATCTCTCGGATGATGGTAAAATAGTTTTTATGATCTTGATTCGCTGAAAGTGCTAGCCGCTCAAGTGTGATTTGGTTTTACCGGCTAATGTTTCAATTGTTTCATAAGTATGCCAGTGCGAGAATCTATTTTCAGTAACAAGTGCCAGCCAAGCGAAGCCAAATAGTTTGTCGGAAAATATTCTTTCGCACCTTTCAACCCCTTCGTTATCGATGCACTCTGTTTTCGCTTTTGTCTGCAGACAAACCGTCCGCCCCTCAAGGTCCGTTGGAAGCCCTGGAGGTGTTGGCAGAAAGCGTGACTCTGGCCTGGAAACCGCCAGCGGATGACGGGGGCGCTCAGGTTGACCATTACAACGTGGAGAAGCTGGACACGGCCACTGGACACTGGGTTCCGGCAGGGAGGACGGTTGGGGGCAGCGGGGAAACGCAGTTGAAGGTGAGTTGGGGAAATCTGGGTAGTAAGCTGGGTAGGGAGGGGGGAGGCAGCGGGGAAACGCGGTTAAAGGGGGAGCTGGGGAGGGGGGGGGGGGGGGGTAATTTGGTGTATACGTAACTGAACGAAGACCACATATAATGTATTGCTAGTGTGACCGGAATTATTTGAAAACCAACAGCTAAGTCCTTCATGGTCAGCCAAAGACCACGAAAAGCCGCCCGAAATAAAAGGCTGCTTCCATCCGTCTCTGAGCTGCTATTACTACTATCTGAAAACATGGACAAATCCTTGCACATCGCTTTCAGTTGTACAGAGCATAGCAAAGCATTCAACATATGAAAAGTATTGTTTTCCCCAAAATGCAGGAGAGATGAAAAATTCAGCCACCCAGACAAAAAGTAAAACCCGAAGGTCGCGTTTTGCCTTTTTACCATGTTCGTTCACTATACATCCCCTCATAATTTGCCTACTTTTCGACGGGCGCGCGTGCCTCTCCCTTCCTTCGCATAATATCAGACGCGGCATTGTTGTATACTGCATGCATGCATACGTACGTACTACGTACTTGAGGCGACTCGCTAATTGCGCATCATGAGATGTTCAAAGGGTACATGTCGAAAACGTGTTTCTTCGAGGGCATGTACGTATACACATAGAAGGCAGACACGGACTGATAAATCGGTGTATCTTAACCAGTGCATTATTCATTGGCTATTGAGCGCATCTCATACAAGTCCATGCCAATACGTATTTGATAGAATACTTCTACGGTAGGCCTACATACCCATGTACATACGCACGAATGTTCCCCATGCATACTGATCCTCTATTAGCAGGGGACGGTGAGCGGGTTGGCTCTTTCCTCTACGATATGCCACGATGCTTATACTGTACATTACATAGCATGCTTGCGCAAAGACACATATACCAACAGGGCTGCGAGCCGTAAATAACCTTCTGTTGACCTTCCAGGTTCGAACTGTGTTAACTGGTGAAAACCACAGCGCGCGGCATGTGCAAATTACTTGAGTGGGTTTCGCATTCAGCCAGCGATGTTCCATTGGCGTCCAGAAGGGTGAGGACTGTGAGTCGACTTGTGTTGGCACTATCCGCGTAGTGCGGTAAAGTAATTGAATGAGCCGAAAGAGGCAGAGAGGACGAATTCACAGCCAAAAACAACTGAGAAGAAACAGAAGACAGAGAGAACTCGGAAGAGTCTTCGCACCAACACACTTCCATTAATGATAGGGCATGAATAACCTCAAAACATACAACATAAGCTCAGCCAGGGTCAAAAAAACGCCCTAAATACACAGGTTGGTCTTACTGAAGCTAAGGATCTAGAAAAGAGTGCACGGTACCACTTTTCCCAAAATTCAAGGCTTACTGTCGTTGTCGGGGGCCGGAGACAAGCGACCTCCTTACCGACTGTTCGAAGCTTCCAAGTAGTCCGTCACTTAATATATCAGTCTTACCAATGGAAACTTAGAGACCTAACATATAGCAGTTTCTAGCAGAATAAACTTATAAAGAGGAGCACAGCACCGCAGAAGATCAGCCCGTCCTTCTGAAAGTTGCTGTCTCATTTTAGATTTGTTTATTTTTGCTTTTGCGAGACCGAGAAAGACACAGGGGAAATAGTTATATATTATGAAATACCTGCTGCGTCCTCATTCTAATTTTAGCCAACCACCCAGGTGAAATAATATTGCAACCCTCAAAATCTGATTTCAATGCACGAAACAACAAACGGCACGCCATGTAGAAACACTATACACCGTTTCTTGTGTTGGTTCTCGACGTGTTCCTACATGCATATGCACATCCATGCCGGTCCCATCAAAGAATAGTATCACAGTTTGGGTGTGATGGGTTTTGGCAGCGAGAAAGTTACGGCGGAAAAAACACAACCGTCACGTCACGTGCGTATTGTTCTTGCAGGAGAATTTTCTGGCTCGCCGGCGGGAACCATCACACTGCTGATCTATTTGATGGGACCGCGTGGATATGACACATCAGTAATATCTACCCTTACCCATTTTTGAAAAAATGCGCAATTTGAAGCGTTCTGCGCTGTGCATGTGCAGTACAATTTGCACATCTCTTCTAATAAGAGTGGATTATCACCTAAATTTACTTGAAAAAATCAACCGATGAAAGTTTAAACCTCACTTGCTATATTTCACCCTCCTTCTCCTTTTCATCTTTGATATTGGAACGTCTATTGCTGATCATGTGTTTTGTTTTGTTTCTTCTTCTTTTGTTTCTTCTTTCTTTCTTTCTCTTTCCTTTTCCATTGTCGTCTGCGCCACGTACGCCTAGAACTCGTCTTCCGCGACTCGTGAGAATTGATGGCGCGTTCATCATACGTCTTGTACGGACATACGTCCGATGTATTCTGACATACATGAATCGTGTACTGGTAAATATGGCCTGAATTATCTAGGAGTACATGGTTTATGTATGTAGATATGTCTGGACGTACGTCCGTACGGACGTCTGGTGAATGCGCCATTAGTGTGCGGGTGGCGACGGGCGCGTCGCCCAATAGGGGTACGTGGCTTTGCATTCTGTCGTAGCATGGACCGCTGAATAAACTAAACGATGCTTATGAACATGACACTTCTATGACGCCTACACGACGCGCGGCTTAGCTTGCACTCAGCAGAATACTGAGCATTGAAATTTTAGCTCCATTTCGCACCATATTGTGGGGTTTTGTCCAACAAAAAGTAATGATATGCATGATAGGAGTAACTAGGCACGTGAACACAAATTTCCTTTTTGGCATTTCATAGCAGATACAGAGTTCTATACTAATTGAAAGCACTAGAAAGAAAGTACTGATACTGAGTACAGGCCAGAAACGAAGGGTGATCACCAGCAATACATTGAGAAATCAAAGTAGAAATAGCAGATCAATTCGTATGACACAACACTTTCATCAAATCAGTAGGTGAAAACAAAAAAGGAGGTTTCACATGGCTGTTCTACTATCTGCTGCACTTGTGTATGTGGAAAGAAGTAGTTTCATGACATTTTTTGCAATTTCTTCATTTGGAAGCCCACAAGTTAATAAGGGAAAAGATTGAATCACATTTCCCTCTTCTGATGCTTTTGATTGCTGTACTCTACCAGTGAAAGCGACAAATACAGTGATTGTATTCAATTCTGGCTGCTAGTTAGCAATAAATCTGACGAAAATTCACTTGATAAGAAAGTGCAACTCCTTATTCGTCAACAGACCTGCAAAAAACCCGACCTCTGGTGTAAATTTTTGAGATTTTTATAACTTTTCGATTTCCGTCCTATGCTTCACGTGTTGAACGTAATCTAAGCCGCACCTGGTCTGGCCGTTTGATGTTATGCGCAAAATGACGGGTCCATATTGAAGGATTTGTTAATTTAGCTGTCCATGGTCGTAGGCGTTGTTATCAATTTTTCAAATTGTAGACAAGATTTGCATCCTGAGGCTTAGGCACCATCGCAGCATCCCGTTCCAATAACACTAATGGCAAAACCAGCCAACTTGTCAATCTTTGCCGCTATGGTAGTCATGCAACCTTCACCTTTGGGCTTTTTAGCCAGGTGCCAAAACGTTGCGAGTTGTACAACTATCTGACATTCATTGGGACAAACTCTACACGCCGGGCACTGAAGCGAAATGCGATGAACCTCTTTGTTGCAGGCCTCGCAACGGACCTGGAGGTAGATTAGATTACCTAGATTCTACTGTCGACCGTTGTGTGGTTTATTCGTTTTTTATCCATGTAACAAAAATGCACTTGACACTAACTTTCAGTGAAGCAGCCAGCAGGAAAGTGGGGGACAATCGCTGGTTGCGATGTGCCATCGCGCACAGTGGAGGCTCTATTCGACCATCTGAGCAAGCAAGAGGTGCGGTATATGCAACATATTATGTAAAGTTGGTCCTGCTCTGCTAGAAGGAAAATAGAAACTCAGCCTCACTACTTTTTTGCGGTTCAGTGGGATTATCTCATTTGGACCGGAGATTTGCCACCACACAACGTGTGGAATCAGACAAGAAGTGACCAATTGGTGGTCATCGGTCAACTAAACCAGTGGCTGCACAGGTTCTTACCAAATCGCCGCATCTTCTTGGCGGTTGGCAATCACGAAAGTGCACCAGTGGACAGTTTTCCTCCGCACTACGCCACACTGCCCAGCAAGTACAATATCAACTGGCTCTACCACTACTTGGCAAAAGATTGGACTCAGTGGGTGCCCAGGACATTGGCTTCATCCATATCAAAGTAAGGATGGACAGTAGTGAGACATTCATACGTAACCATGTGAAAATGTGTGTTGTGTACGTCGTATGTACATTCATACTTGCCAGGAGAGCCTCATACGTCACCAAAGCATATCCAGGGCTGAGACTGATTTCTTTGAACACGATGTATGGAGATGAATTGAACCTGTAAGCTTCATCAATCAGCACGCTGTTCGAGCTGCATTTGTCACCCATTGGTGTGCAGGTAACATTTTTCGTGGGTGGTGCTTTAGTTGGCTGAGGTTGAACCAGACTGATCCCGATGGGACGCTAACTTGGCTGATTCAACAGTTATTGGAGGCAGAGAACGCTGGAGACAAAGTGCACATATTCGGCCATATTCCTCCGGGTGTTGACTATGCACTCGAAGAATGGACGAGAAACTTCTACAATATTGTGCATAGGTAGGTACAAAGCTCGAGTGATTCTCACCCAATTTCGGACGTAGGTTTTGCACGTGCATTAGCCTTTTGCGGTATCATACTATGACGTGTTCCGTTGTAAACAAAACACTACAGATTTGAGGGAACGATCGCCGCCATTTTCTATGGTCACACTCACACCGATTCTTTCACCGTGTTCTACGAAGAAGACGAGAGGACCAATTTCGTTGGTCGACCCTTTCACATGTACTACGTGACCCCCAGTGTCACCACATTCAGCTACCATCAGCCAACTTATAGAATTTACACCGTTGATGGAAATTATCCAGGCAGCTCATTTGTAAGCAGCACACAAGTATTTTTTTTTTTTTTTTGTTTTGTTATATTTGTTTTTTGTCCTTCCGTTCGCGAGTTAGAGCCATTCTCGCAGACCACCTCAAAAAACGTTCCCAAAACTGAATAACCAATTCAAAGCTAACACAGCTAATTTGGAATAACTGGACTAAAACATGGCAATGTGAATGCGATATAGCAAAAGGATTAACCAGCGATCTCTCAATACCGGACCCACTGGAAATAGAATTCCAGCATTTTGAAGAGCTAAAAAGACAAAAATGCTAAAAAAAACCAAAGTGGTGGTATGGAAGTGAAGGTTCAGCATTGAAGGTGGATATTTGGCCCACAAAGGCATAAACGCACGCAAAAGGCATACCACACAGTGGGATGAATGAGTCAAAGGGTGTTGGTGGGCGACATCAATTTATGCCAAATGATCTCTGGCTGAAGCAAAGAATAGGCAGATAATAAGGAAATTGCTGTGGGCTTCAGTTTGGGAAAACTGTTTTTGAGGTGATCTGCGAGAATCGCTCTAATTCTCGAGGAGTAGGATATAGAAAAACGGGAGAAATAAAATATTGGTCTTAATTGAGCTTTAGATGAGGAGGGCATCTTTCTCTGCCTCTTAAGACGAAAGTTATGATCTATTGAATTTTGTGTAAATTTAGGTTGGACCACCCTGTAGTACCGCACCAATATAACATGTGAGTCGTAATGTTCATACCCTACAGGTCATTTCAGCATGTATTGGACCACGAAACATACATCATGGACGTGGAGCAAACGAACCGACTTGACCGGCCTGTGTGGACCAAAGAATATTCTGCAAAAGTAGAAAGATAAACCCCCTACAGCGAAAGCTTCATATGTGTTCACAAGGTAGTAACAGCGCTTTATACTGAGCAGGCGGCATACGGTCTCACTTCGCTATCTCCAACCGATTGGAGTCACCTCATCAGACGGTTTGAACAGGACGACTCCCTCTTTCAAACATACTACAGGTAACTAGCAGCGAACCAAACAGTAAAGTTTCCAGGTTCCGGTTCCACTCAATCGTCTTAGCCTATAAACTCATGTGTGGATGCCACTTTTTTGACAGACATTACAATCGGGATCCACACAGCACGCCCTGTCACCTGCAGTGCAAATTTGATCAGCTATGCCAGATGAAAACCTCGCGGGCTTACGACAGCACCCTAATGTGCAAAGACTTGCACATCTCCTTCAAGAAGAAGGGCGTCCAACTCAATATAGACAGTCGTCAAAAGAGAAAACGTGACAAGAAGGAACTACCACAATGGGCCAAGATTTCCCAGAAGGACAGAGAAGGCATCATCTCGCAGTGCTTATAATAGTCGTCGTACATGTAGCGTAGGAACGCACGCGTAAGTACATATAGTGCAGTTGGAATGTTCGGAAAGAAAGTTGATACTGAACAATGCCTATGTACAACTTTATTCTTCTTGTACATAGTCTTTGACAAAATACCCGCAACTTGGCAAAATTATGAACAGGTGATACAAGAAAAAAAGTTTTAAATAAAAAACATATCCAATAGACGTATGCAGAAGTTCAAAATCATAGTTGGATCACACCGAGTGTAATGCACAACCAAAAACTCAACAACCTTCAATAATCACAGCAGAACATAAGCATAGTAATTTTAATAATTCATCTCCGATAAAATGCACTTCGGAAAGCTGAAGGGTACAAGTGAGAGAACACGAGCATTGATACTTCAAGAAACCTGGCCCATGCTGTAACATTATAGTCCGTTAGATAACTACAAGGTAGCGAGTGTCCCAAATTGCTCTTGCGCAAAATAGTTCACATGCTGGATGCGTTTTGCGTTGTCGCTGCTCTTTTGCACACATAAAAGGAAATGCGCGAGTTTGAAAGGACAAGAGAAATAAAATCCATCGAGCCAATGTGGCAAGAAAACATTGCGCTATTCACAAGAAACTCAACGTACTAGCTGCCTTGTAGTAGCTAACGGACGAGAGGTGAAGCAAAGCAATGCCTATGCCATTTCACAGAATAAAATCTTGAGTGTTGTTGGCTTTACCAGTAGAGAGTATACTAAAAGTTTGGTCTGACCAGCGGGAGTAAGTAAACAAGGCTGCAAAAAATTGGCAAAAACTAGCAAAGAAACACGAAACTGGCAAAGAACAATACTGTCGTCAAACGATGCACCTAGCAGAGAGAAATGCAGAGGCGCGCATACGCTGCACAATTGATTTGATCGATAAAACATAAAACATCAAAGTACAGTAGAGTACCTTCGCTTTGGACAAAAAAACATTATTGCTCTCAGGGCTCAGTACCGTGTAGTACGAGATACTAACCATAGGTAGTACGTGTACCATAAGTATGCATACTATTCGTTTCCGAAATCCATAACTTCCATTACCAGCCATGCAGTGTAACCTTGATTTTGCATTTCAGAGTTGGCCGTGGGACTTTGCACGCGTTGCGAAGATAGAGAAATTCATTCACGGGTCTTCGTCCGCGCTTCGTGCACTCATACTCTGCGGGAGTACATGCAAATCGCGCAGCACGGACAAAGACGCATAGCCAACTCTCTCAGTGTAGTACACAATAGCATTCTATTCCAGCCATTACCTATGATTCTTTCTCTACAGACGCGCTGCCATTCGGAATCGGCGCTCCATCTCCACCGTTGGACTGCTGTTTCTCAGCCACGCCTGTCGACCGCGCCGCCGATTGGCCCGTTGCTCGCGAGGACCAATCAGGACAAGAAGGCGGAGGTGGATTAAGTCGCTCCTCCGTCTCCGTCTCCTCCGACTCCTCTTCCGTCTCCTGTTGTTTTGCGTCGATTCCGCCAGATGTCGTCTGCTGGTCGAAGGTGGGCAACTTGACGGTGACGTCGGCGACCAGCTGATGAAAGTCCACCTCCGATGACACCGACATCCGATCAGCGCTGTAGGACGCCATGGAATTGGACAGGGAATGCACGGATGTTGGAGTGCCCGAACCGCCCACTCCGGATGTCTGCAGTGAGAGAAAAAACAAAATTGGGCATAGCCACAACTGCACCATACACGCTACGGCAAGTCGTATCCAGAGCAGACGCCTACGTACACCTACGTAACGTACCTGTGCATACATACCAAGCTTTCAGTCACACATGTACGTAACGTACTCCGACGCATACGCGTTCGTACTATGCGTACCTCGTCGAATAGGCTGAAGGAGGCGGCGTCTTCGCCAGAGACAGCGATCAGCTGACTCTTCAACATCGCTACAGACTCCAGCAGTTCCGTCTCACGCAGCTTGCTCATCACCATCACTTCCTTCAGCTACAACGCACACACAGGCAATACAGCAATGAACATGCGTACTGGCTTTTCGCGTATTCCTCCACTGACACAACTGCATGTAAGCTAGTTCGCACGATACGACTGACGTGACCGACCAAATAATGGGTGTATTTAGGTGGGTGAAGTACTTTCGATTCTGTTTCGATGAGCTTGTGTTGGGCGTCTTGGAGCTCCTGCGCCTGTTTCGTCTCCTGGCCGCGTCCCGCCTCCTTCTCCTCTCTCATCCCACGCAAATCCTCCTCCTGACGACGCAACTGATTCGTACACACGTGGTTCTGCAAACACAGCCTACATATTCGCTATCTGATGTGAACGCATACATACATACATACACATACATACATACATACATACATACATACATACATACATACATACATACATACATACATACGCACACACACTACGTCCGTACGTATCTACTACAGCAGAGTACATACCTGGGTCTCAAGCTCCATGACTTTCTGTCGCATTTCTTTGAGTTCTGCGAGGGTGTCGGTTTCCCGGATACGCAGACCCATGAGCTGTTCCTCCAGCTGTTCCACAACAGCCGCCGATTTCGACGCCGCCGATCCCCCACCCCCTCGCTTCCACTGCAGAAGAGGAGAGTCGCTGATTCCACCTCCACTCGGAGTAAAGCCATCCGCCGTCTTCTTATTACGCTCCGCCGCATACTTCTACAAACGCCACACATCCACATATGGACATGAGTGCACAACATACAGAAGCATACCTATGATAATACATATTGTCAGTATCAGGAGAGAAGGGACCTCGCCCGCCGCCCGTTTTGCGCAGAATGCATTTCACTTTCCAATGAGATAAAAAAGTGCATTTATGCTGCGCAAAAGGGCAGCGGGCGTGAACCCTTTTCTCCAGGGTTGGTGGGGAGAAGCGCTTACGGTCCACTCTGTTTCGAGCTCAGCGAGACGCTGTCGCATTTCCTTGAGACTGAGATTCGCTTCGGCTTCCCGCATCTTGGTGGAGATGAGCTCCTCCTGCAGACTCGCCACTCCCTGCTCAGGCGGCGTCTCCTTCAACCGCTTACAAGCCTACGCACGCCCACATGCAACTCAAAACAACAACAAGGCACCAGACTCTTGGAATGAAGCAGCTTGCACTTACTGCCTCCAGCTCCAGCACGCGCTGTTTCAGATCTCGTATGGTATTCTCGTGATCCGCCTCTCGAGCGTTGGTCTCGATCAGCTGCTGCTGCAGACTGTGGATGTGCTCGATCATACTGCTGTCGTCCACTTGCACTTCGCAGTCCCGCCTCCCCTCACCCTCACCCGACTACACAACACACACAACATCGCCCCTCCACCCTCTCAACACAAAAGCATTTGCTCACAATACGTAACCATACGTTTTCTATCTGCAATGTGTATATGCACACGAAGACAAAATGCGATGCGAGGATACGTATAGTCGGTTCACCGAACAGCAATCGCGGAAAGCTTTTTCGCGTAAACACAGTACAAAAATTACACCAACATGTCTTCGCGCAATTTGCGCACATTCAATGGACCGACTATAGTACACCATTCATACAGTGTGCGTGCATACAACATTGTGCATAGGTAGCTACCTGATTGCTAAGCTGTCGTATTGTTTCCGCGGCTTCCTCAAGACGTCGATGCGCTTCTGCGTTGATGTCTCTGAGCTTGTGGAGTTCGTGCGCTGTGCTCATACTGGTTTCCGCCTCCTGCGCCAGTGTGACTTGGCCTCGGATGAGTCGTTCGGCTAGCGCCTCACTCTCCGCCTCCAAATACTCGATTCGACTGCGCAACAGACGATTCTCCGTACGCAAACGCTAAAAGAAAGATAGAAACAGGATTGATGGATGAAACAAGAGTGGGATGGGCGGTAGCGTTTTTTGAACTGTTACAGCGGTGAGAAAAGTGACTCACCCACCCTGAGTTCCACTGCTTCTTCCTGCTCTTTCGTTCTCTTTGCCAAGTAATCCTTTTCCAACCTTCACAACAAAGAGGCGCAAATACAAGCACATTCATACACCTTGCAAACAGCAGGAAAGGCCTGAGTAGGCAAAAGGGCTTGCTACTTTTTCATCTTCTTCTGATTCAGCTTGACTTGATACGCTGTGAACAACAGGAGGTCGTGATCTAATTCAAACTTCTCAGACACGTCGCGTTGAAAGTACTACAGCAGAAGAGACAATAAATACTCAGTCGTCAGTCTAGTTTCGAGGTCAAAGTACGTACTATATGTAGCTTGTTGAAAGGCATAAACGCTTACCCTGAGCATACCCTCCATGTCCAGTTGAAGCAAGTCGAAGCGGCACTGCTGTAGCACTGCGATAGCCAAACGAAAAATTATCTCCATACCCTGCAATACCGAACCACTGTATATAGTACAGAGTGTCCCATAATAAACTCCGGGTGTTTCCGCGCTTATAACTCTCGAGTTAAAGCTGAGTTTTCAAAGCGGTTTTTCCATTATGTAGACAAGGCTTCAACTTAGACACATGCAAAATTTCATCTGCGTAGCTTCATTGGTTATGGTTTTATTGGCCTTCAAAGTTTTGGTCCCGTTTTTGCAGTTTCTTCCTCAGTACTGTAGAATTGCGGTTTTAAGATACTCACATTTGTATTTACGCTTTCAGACTTTGAATTGACGTCCACACGTCAAGTTCTTTCGCTATGTGGATTGCTCTGAGGCACTTTGAACAAAATTGGCAGGGTTTGATAGAAAGTTATGCCAGAAAAAATGTGCCGAATTTGCTTATTTGGGGGAAAAGTCTATAGAAATTGGGGGATAGAGAATGTAGCTGTTTTGACCCAGTTCTAATTGAACTAGAATCATGAAATTTTGCCTGCGTCTAAGTTGAAGCCTTGGCTACATAATTAAAAAAACCGCATTAAAATCTGAGCTTTAGCTCGAGAGTTATTACCGCGGAAAGCCCCGGAGTTTACTATGGGACACCCTGTACAACCGCAAAGTAAACTCAGTATGCAGCTACAGGGTGTCTTTTTTCTCATGGATGATTTTGATTGCCAATTTCAACAGGTTACCCTGTACCGATTTCGCTCAAATTTTGCCCACATATTTCCGAGCGTTTACCATTTACTTGATAAAAATTTCGAGTTGAAATGCTGCACTGACAGTGAGAATTACAGCGGAGAAAATGAGATCACAATTTTTCAGCAGTTTCACCATACTATTCGACTACGGCTACAATTCTTCCATCAAGATATCGAAAAACATGGCAAATCAATGGCAATACTGCTGCATTTTTTCGAATGGTACACGGCTTTGGATTGTCTTTGTAGACCCTTTCCATCTTTCCACCCCATAAAGAATTCGGGAGTAATCAAATCTGATGATTATGGCTCATCAGCTGATGATGCAGCACTGAGGAGGCATGAGCAGCACTAGACATGCCACTAGACATCTCTAAGCAATGCCACCATCACTGTCAATGTTTTTTGTCCGTTTAGGATGTAGGTTCCATCTAGTTGAAACAATTTTGCTCCTTGGAAAGAGCCGTTGGGATCCAACAAACATCTTTCAATCATTTGACAGTAAAAAGATTGAAAAGTAAAAAGAAAAAGCTCAAAATTGCCGTTGTGAAAGGAAGGGGATAATTCTGACTACCAATACAGCATTTCACCTTGAAATTTTTACCAAGTAAATGGTAAACGGTCGGGGATATGTGGGCAAAATTTGAGCGAAATCGGTGCAGGATAACCTATTGAGCTAGGCAATCAAAATCATCCATGAGAAAAAAGACACCCTGTATTATACCGCCTACCTCTGATAAGAACACGTCCATTATCCTGTTGGCAAGCTCAAGAGGAAGTTGAGTGGCGAACAACGTGAGAAACCAAGAGCTAGCGTACATACTGGTGTCGAAACCCATGTTATTAAAATGCACATGTAAGTCCGGCATCTGCTCCTAAAATAGCAGCAGTACAAACTTTCATCCAGCAAAGCCGTTAGAGATAGCGAAATTAGATCATAACAGGAAGGCCTAGAGAAAGCATTAAAAGCGGGGGGGTAACGTTACGTAACGAACAGGTATTTTCAAAAATGCTTCCCACCATTGAATAGAGAATTTTTTTCTGCCCATATGCGTCATATGTCAAAATGTTGTAGCTCCTTGCGTTGTTGAGGTACGTAATTTTTTCGGTATCCATCTCCCATAGCTGTGAACCACAGTAAAGCGTCGAGGCGTACGGGTGACTGTCGTGCGTTCTGCGCGGTATTTCCAAGCGATGCAACAAATGCGCTTGAACGTAGTTGACGATAGTTTTATAAATCCTGCTCAATAGCTCATGGTGTTATTTTGCAAATTTTTTCTTTATTTTCTCCTCGTTTCTTTGTGCCATGGACATTTAGAGCATCCATGACAGAGCCGTTTTCGAAACCGCGCAGAACGCACGACAGTCACCTGTACGCCTCGACGCTTTACTGTGGTTCACAGCTATGGGAGATGGATACCGAAAAAATTACGTACCTCAACAACGCAAGGAGCTACAACATTTTGACATATGACGCATATGGGCAGAAAAAAATTCTCTATTCAATGGTGGGGAGCATTTTTGAAAATACCTGTTCGTTGCGTAACGTTACCCCCCGCCTTTAAGAAGAGAAGAGAGGACAAGGAACGAACCTGTACGATGCATTCCAGTTGGAACATGCAGAGCCCGAGCTCTGTCATGGCCGGCTTGTAGATCTCCCTCAGTCTATAGTCCTCCATCAAACGCAGTAAGACTGCAAACGCCTCCTCCTCAGGCATCTAAAACACGCGTGGGTAGGGTGGTACATACCAAGAATCCACATCCACAATGCGTAATCGAAAAAAAATTACCTGTAGCAACAAAAGACCGGCAATAAAGGCACTTCCCTGACAATAGCCCACTTCCCTATCGTGAAGACTGTACGCCTGAACAGAAAAGGACTACGATTTGCAGCGTGAAAACTAACCATTCAGGTCGCATAGGCGTGTTCAGTTGGCTACCTTCATCACATTTAGGAGACTCATTTGTCCGCGTCCGTTACAATCCTTGAAGAACTCATGTTCCGGATACGTCCGCGATATATCACGCTTTATCACCTGGGCAGCAATTATATTACGGTAAGTCAAATATCGCTTGTAAGCATACGCACGTACTGTAGCTCATATTTGCAGCCGTTACGCAGGACAAAAAGTGTCAGTCCGGAGAGAGGAGTCGCTTACTTTTTCATGTGGAGACTGAGTGCGCATGTATTCGGCGTACATTTCGTGATTGACTTCCGGTTGAGCGCCGGACAGCAACTGCCACGCTATCGTACGAAAATGACACGGAATCCCGCGACGTACCAACTCCTGTAGGAACACGAGAACATACAAAGTATACAAGAACACTACTTCACCACTGTGTACCACTGTTCACCACTTCCCTACATAGCGTACCTTGACATATTGGGGTCGTTTGCGCCATTCCGTCTCCCAGTTCTTCACCAGGTCGCCCCAGACAGCCCAGAGATCAACGTCCTCTTCGGACAGTTCAGGCTGCACCTTCCTTACATTGGACGGAGATGTAACAGTTTGGACACTCGGCTGATTACTCGTGGATGAGCCGACCGATTTGATACTACCGGACGCCGAACGATTGTCTTGCTCGTTGTATCTGCAGTATAGAAAGAGAAGAACATTGGACTCATACATATAGATACATACGATACAGTAGGTTCAGAGCAGGCCCGATGTCACATACAACAGAGCTCCGTCCAGCACAGGGGGCAACACCCTGAGGGGAAGGGTATCTTGCTTTCATAGTCAGTACATATCTACTGTACCTTCTAATTGTATTATGTACGCAGGAGCGCACAAATCTAATATGGCGCTGCACCGGCGAATCGACCAATACCACAGCCATCTTCACAACTGTCTTTAGGGTACGTAAGAGCTCAAATCGTTCGCACCTGCGAACCAAACTACATAGACGCAGCAGATGTCTTTCGTCGACAAAGGAAAGTTATGACCAGTTCATATCGGAAGTAAATATGCCCGGCGCGGGAGCGAATGATTTCAGGTATGGCTGCTGCATGCGTCAATACACAAAAACAATGAACTTGAAGCTAAAGGCGCAGCTCCTACATTCAGACAACGAAGAGCTAACCTTATCTCATTCGGAAGGATTGCATTGCTGTGCTTCGTGTGACGTCACATACACAATACAGTAAGAAACCCCTAAAAAGTGCCTGTGCTCAAAACCGTGAACGCTGCACCCACCAAGTTAGCTAAGGTGGCACATAATCAATTTTGATACATCGACAATTTGGCAGAATACCAAGATGCATCATCAATACGCCGATTATACCGTTGTATGGGCCTATAGTATACCTGGCGCTCCCATGTTTTTGCATCCGATCACGTCCCCGTGCAAGTGTAGCTACGAATCCCATTGGGATACTGCGGGTTTGTGGTTTGCTCGGCTGCCGCCGCTCGGGTTGCTCGCAATAAGCCAGTAACAATTCTTGCTCAAACTCTCCGAACATGAGCAGAGAGCTGTGATGGTGGCAGTGCACGGGCACAACAAGACTGTCGACAGCACTTGAACCTCCGTCGTAACACGACAAGAAAATCGCTTCAACGGACAACAGGAACATCGATTCATCAGGAGAGCAAATTGAATTTTCGCCACTCTCTCACACTTGGCCACACATCAAGCGACACTCCGCCGTACAAATAAGAAATAAAACACTGCGTTGTCGACAAAGTGCTTCCTACCTAACTTTACAAATGTAGTGTTATAACAACTACAATACGTCACTAGTGCTAACAAAAGAAAAATTACTAGTCGCACAAAAGCGCCGACACTGCACTGGCACTTTCCAATCTGCCAATGTGCACAGATGCAAGTATTGCACGATCATGCATACTTCTATTGTACGTACATGCACACTGTGCTACGTAGCTAGCTACTGTCACCCATCACATAGCGCAACGCGCTCAAGCCATAATTGGTAGCGCAGGATTGGTGGCGTGTCGCCTCTGCCCGTGCTGAGAAAAATAGAAAATAGTTCACGGATATTTCTCGACGTTTCATGCATTCCTATTCTACGGTACTACATGAAAATTACGCTGTACGGACAAAGGCCCAAAGACAACTCTCACTGGACGAAATGAAGCACTTGTTTTCATCTGGAGCAAGGACTACTTTTTGTAGTACAACCGTTCGGACAATATCAGCCGACACACATGTAGGCTACCCGATACATATCATATCGACTGCGCTGTTCAGAGACCCAGTGTCCATAAGCATTCGCTGCGGCATGCATCCGAACAAATCCGAACTATGCATACCAAACGCTATTCGTACGTTACTCTGTTTTGAGGGCCGTGTCATCAAAAAAACAAGGAATGAAGTATTTATGCAGACGCAAATGACTCGTAGTGAGCAACCGAAGCAGTACTTTCCGTAATTACATACGAAGAGCCATAAAGCTAGGTATGTATGCTAGAAAGGTTGCACTCGCCATGATGGAAAGCTGGTAAATACTGTTCGGTATCTACCGCCAGATTCTAGAAATGATCTAGCAGAAGTGTATAGTGGAACGACTACCACGAAATTTGCAAGCACAACAAATATGTAAAAAGTCCCATTCCCTCCTTCCGCTATAGCCTAAGAATGTACGTAAAGGCAATATCGGCGCACAGTGCAGTGCAATCCAGAAAACTCCAGACTTGTTCACAAGAGATGTGCGCAGGGCGGACGTTCGGCGCATCCCAGGCTCGGCCTAACGCAACAGAACGGTGTACGTACGCCCAGCGCATTTCCCACCAATGTGAAAGAGCCTTGCAATGCTTACTTGTTGATAGTTTCCATTTTCTCCAGTACAGCAAGATGTTGCGTGGTTACTCCTATTCCAGCTTCAGTGTCGGACGGTGGTTCCGTCTCCAAATCAGTATCATTTCCTTTGGTCGTGTCTTCTCCTGCTCGCTTTCCTTTGCTGTTGCTTCCCTCCGCTGCTGACATGGAAGTGCGTCGAAATTGAAAGCGCAAGAGGCCAGGAGGAGGCGAAGTTGCTTGAACGCCGCCGCTGTTGCTGCTGCCAGCACGCGGTGTGGTCGGTAGTGACACCGAACCAGCTTTCGGTCTGTGATGCCAGGAAATTTTGGACGGAAAACAGGGGAGGTGTCAAACCTCCGGCAGATAAAGAGTGTCACAGCAAAAATACAGTACTGCTGGGCATAGATAGCCAGAGGTGAAAGGCCACAGGTAATCGGTGAGTATCCAGAGGCAGATATGCAGAGCAGACGGGGGTTGATCTAGTAAGTAGCAATAAAAGAGCGTTTTTGTTCACCCTTTTTGGTGGATTAGCACAGCCTTCTCCTTGTCGATCAGGGTTCGGACAAGAAGGACCAAAAAAATTTAAAGGACCGAAAATAAAAAAATAAAGTACCAAAATAAGGCAGTCCATACCATACATGAGCAGTTTATTAGGGCATTCAGCACGCACCAATGGTGCTTATCACGAAAAATGTGAAACAAGAGATTATGTTTTTATCTGCGAGCGAAGCGAGCAGAAGTTTTTCGCAAATTTCAACCATATTTTAGCCAAAACCATAAACTTGAGTATCACATCATTTCGATTATCAAAATAAAATTCGAGTACAATCTGAGTATCTCGAGTATGCACGAGCACCCAGATGATGATCTAGGCTTATAGGAATAGTAGCTCATATAACCATATAATGTGGGCCCTGCATCTATTTAGCTAATGACCAGCTTATCTGCAATGCAGGCAGGTTCAGGTACCCTACAGTACATGGGGTTTATGCCCAGGGATACTACTGGAGGCGGGATTAACCCAACATAATGTATCAGTGGGAGAATTGTGGTCTGCGAGCGGAGCGAGCAGAAAATTTTTGCAATTTGAGCCGAAAAATGCCCTAAAACTCCACTCCAAAAAAAAATTATAAAGGACTGACACGGAAATAAAGGACTTTTAAAGGACATAAAGTACCTAAGGTGAAAAAAAGGACCTCTAAAGGACTTAAAGGATATAAAGGACCTGTCCGAACCCTGTTGTCGATCCTTCAGCGAGTGAGTTGTCAGCTGAGCAGCCAAGCCACAAGCCAGCCAGACGGAAAGGCACACAGTCCAATCAGAGCATTATTTCGGCTTGCGGTTTCTTCTTGCGAGAAAATCGAAAGGCAAACACATCTAAAACAAAAAAACAACTGTTTCATACATTCAGACGCGCAGAATAACGGCATCTATAATAATCTACATCCTCCTTCCTGCGTCAGAAACCGGTACGGACAACCACGAAGATCCTGCTGTACATACCTGTTGGCACGCGGTGCGGCGGTGCGGTTGCGGTCCGGTACGGCTCCGTCTAATTGGCATAAATTCTATTTTGGAGTACCAAATAACTTGAGCGGGCGTAATTTAGTCAGAGCCAAAAGGAGGACGACACGACACGACACGACAGGCGTATGATGTGGGGGTGATGTGGTGGGTGAATGTGTTGATCCTGCTCCTACATCATAACATCTTCTCCTTCCTGTGAGTCATCATGTTTTTCAAGAAGAAATCCGTGGGTTGGAAGTCCACTGGCTCTTTGAAGATTGGAATTTCCCGGAGGAGTGGTGGCGGAATTCGATCTCCGGTCGGCTCCTCAACCTCTCAGATCAGTCCAAGAGGAGGCAAGAAGATCATACCGGGCTTGCAGAATGCATCCGCCCTGAGAGCCAGACAGCGTTTGCAACGCCTATCCTCAGCTGCCCCATCCACAGCGCCTTCTTCAAGTAGCAAACGGAATGACGTAATTCCTGGAGGAAGAGATGCTACTGTTACCCCTGCTACTGATATCTCCAACTGCACGGGATTGAAACTCTTCTCCGTACCTGCCGCCTACAATAACGTGGCCTTTCTCCGCAAACACTTTGGAATCTACGGCAACCTGTTACGACTTGTGCCGAAGCCGAAATCGGGTGTCGCAGTTTTGGAATATGAGACTCATGTACGTAAGTGAGCGAGATGCACTTTCCCTGATGAAAGTATGCGTTGTGGGGACGTTTACGTAGATGTAGTACGATGAAAATGATTGTGCGTTTGTAGGAGAGCGCTAAGCGAGCCAAGCTTGGCGGTGCAGTGTTTCGACCAGGCACGACTCCTGTCAAGATTCATTGGCTGTTGCCTTCCTCCAGCTCATTATCAAAAGGTATGTACGGTTGAATGTGTGCGTACATACGATACAAATGATTTGATTGTATACAGATTGATGGATTGGAATGGTGCATACTTGCGCAGAGTATCTATATGTTATGTATCCTACGAGCATGCGTTATCGGTATCTTTAGCACGTAGCTAGTTGTCTGTGACTGTTTCAGGCGAACAGGAGCCGCCAGCACAGACAGCTTTCTCTTCAGCTTCACCTTCACGGCAACAGGAAGCATGGACATCCGAAAGTAGTAGTAAGAAGACACCAGAGAAAGTATCCTTCAAGCCGTCATCCCTCATGCTGAAGCCCGGGGTAGCGGAATATCAGCAACAGCCGACGATTAGTAGCACCACTCTGGCCACCACTGTGGGATCTACATCTCCCCCGAGGAAGCAGATCCCCTACTCTCTCGTGCTGCATTCAGACGTCGGCATGACAGACCAGTCGGACAGGAAACCGCCGTTGTCCCGAGCACAGATTGGTACTTACCTACAGTCAACATGAAGGAATGTAATGTAGTGAGGAGATTCCACATTACACATACACTACATACCGAAGGATATAAACGGGGCTAACAGGGTAAAATGACACTAGTAGGGGAATAATCTGACTTCATAACAGAAGGCGCACTCCCCATATGTACCCATACGATTACCTAAAAGGTAGGTAGGTAGGTATTTATTTCGAAAATCGAGGAAACGTACATTAACCCACATTACCAAGCAGCTAAAGGGATGACGTAAAACAGCTCGCGAGTATCACTAGCGTACGCACCTCTGGTCAAACCAATATATAATTACAGTAGCAATCAGCAGAAAAAGTCAAAATCGTATCCAGTGGCAGTACGACACTGTGTGATAAAACACAAGAAAGCAGCGCACACGAGGAGGAGATACGAAAGGTTTGCTTAGAGATGTCAAGCCGACACGACGGTAAGATGAAACACTGCTCTCTCAACCCACGCACACACAACAATACCGAAAACGTGGCACGAAGTGCAACTACGAACGCAATGCAAATCTACTGAAGAGGCAGATAACGCACTTACGTACTGAAAATCGTAATACATAACATAAGAAAGTGATAGATTCTAGAATAGTACAAGTACAGTACGTAAATCGCCACTCGACAAGGGTTATTTTATGTTTTTCAGCACAACAACTGAAGTTGCTTTCTGAGAAGAAATGTTCGAGCAGCTTTGACAAGTACAAGCTGCTAGAAGAGAGGGACAAGCTTCTACGTAAAGGTAGGTGAGAGCTTAGCTTATACTGTACTCAAACCAAACGTTGTGCAAACTCTATTAGTAATACTGCAACTCTCTCAATGGGTTGTATGCGTGCGGTGTTTTTTCGATGTACGCTGTTCTGTATGAAGAGATGCTAGGACAAGAGAAGTAGCCTGAAAAATTGGGCAGCCAGTGCGTGAGTCGAACACGCAGCGCAGCACAGGATTACGCCCCTATTAGCGCACGTCCCCATATCTGACCGCACAGCTCAATTTCTCAAACGTCCCCTCTTATACCTCCTCACTGGGCTCGTACACGCTCTTTCTGTATGAGAAGCTGAGAAGTTGTTACGTGGTGATCTGTATCTCTAGGCAGAGTGAAGGAGAGCGACGTGTCGCGAGCTGTCATCGTGATCGGCACATGTCAAGATATGTGTCCGGAGAAAGAGCGCTATGAGCGAGAAGTGCAGCAACGCCTCAGTCCACTGGAGATGTTGTCCAATGGTTGCGTGAATCACGCAGTGGCAGTCAAGGATTATGCACGCTCCTCTGCTGACCAGGTAAACACAAAGCCAGAACGCGAAGATGATGATACTGGTAGATGACGCCTATTTTGTTGTTTTAGGAGGAGCCGTTAGCTCACGACCTGCGTCCGGCTCCTGTGTTGGCCATGACCATGGACTATCTCATAGGGCAAGTGGCATACGAGTGTCCAACTACTGAGGCTCAGATTACGGCTTGGTACGACTTTCTCTGGAACCGTACTCGCGGCATCAGAAAGGTAGATGCAGGACGTATTGCGGGAAGATAGATACTACTATACCAATCGGTGTGTAGTGTACTGTACGTAAACGCCAATGAGATTGGTTTTAGTACACGTAATGCGTGGGGTAAGCGTGACTGC
>JASAMW010002194.1:0-32284 GCA_030247985.1 Epsilonema sp. ZAB3_2 | reverse complement strand
CCACAAAGTACGTAACTCCTAACAAGGCACCGAGTATACCTACATCCGACCTGGCGGGTATCATAAATGAGCGTAGGACGTGTACAGTATGTAACCGACACGCGTGCTGCCTGTCTCACCGCGTATGCTGTGAGGTCGGTGTATTGCCCGATACCGTGTATAGCCCGATCCCGTGTATAGCCCGCCCAGTTTGGCTGATCTTGTTTGTATTGCCCTGCAGGGCTATACACCGACTTTACAGTAGTATGTGGTCGATTATCCATAGATAGCCTATTTCTTCTTCTTTACATTGCGTTTGTGATGCCTATCGGCTTGTTGATGGTTGCAGTCCGGTGTTCGGTGACGAGTGTACGTGCGAAGTGCCGGCGGGCTTTCGTCAACTGCATTTCTACCTGTGCGAACAGCTGTCCGTGGGTGGGAGACCGCGGCCTTTCGCCCGTGTCAGCATGAAGAAGTCGGATGTGGTGAAGCACTCGGGAGGCGACGTCCTCTTACAACTCAAGCCCTTTCGTCAACCCTCAGAAGTTTCGGTATGCCCCACGCAGCGCACACTCCTGCTTTGTTGTAGCTCACTTTTGCCACCAAGATATGCGAACAATGAAGATTTGGAGACCAGCATGGTTCTGGACATGATATTTACGAGTTGCGGTAACGCGATTGGGTTGGTCGATAGCGACCCCGCTAGTGAACGTTTGGATCCCGTGTCTGCGGGGTCGTCGGCGTCATTAGTTGTCAGTTCTTCTTTTCACTCGCTCCTTTTCTGTTCACAGAGGTTGCACAAGGTCGACGACCCTGCAGGCACCGATCCAAACATTCACTAAATACCGCGGGGTCGCTATCGACCAACCCAATCGCGTTACCGCAACTCGTCCATAGGGGTTAACTTTTAAGTGGGGAACGCCCCCTCATGTCGTGAGGTAGGCCAGGCGGCATTGTGTTGGCGTTGTTGCAGGGCAAAATCAACCTGGAACTGACGTACGAGGAAAGCGGCGCTTCGCCTTCCGGTGCCGTGTCTGTAGGAGGCGATGAATCATCAACCGTCGGAACTCTTTCATCCACCTTCTCATCCCAGAGGATCAAACTCAGGTAGCTACTGCACGCGAGAGGGAAATGGGGGGAAAATCCGCCCACCCTACGCCGGTCTTACCCCCATCCTAGCCAAGGTTGGTAGTTTTGGCTAGGAACGAGGCAGAGGCAGAAGTATTCCGAGATATTTATTCGAGAACCATGTTTTGAATTGAATGGGGAGTTAACCCGCCAAAGGGTGGACTTATTGGCCCCACGCCACCCTACTCAAAAGAGTTATGTGTTTTTTAACGGAACACGTGTGTTTGCTACTGCCTTGATCCTATCGGCTTATTGCGTGCGGGCTGTTGTTGCGTTCGAATGAATCACGAGAATAGATGAGTTTTCTCGTGTGCAAAAAAGTACTGTAGGATAAGCAAGAGAATAGTAGGCAAACGTGAAGCTTTAGCATTATTAGCTAAGAAGATTTCCCTTGTCTTCTGGGCGGAGGAGACTGCCGGCTTTGTTTAGACGTTTGGGGCTTGGGTTTGCGTAAATTGAGTCTTAGAAGGTTTAGTCCCAACTCGAGGTTGGTGTGCATAGACGTCGTCGTTTCATCAGTTGGTGATGAAACTTTGCACTCCGTCGGGACTTGTTCGCTGCTCTTCCTTTATCCTCGGGGCTTTTCGTTGCTGGTTTGACGTCATTTAGTCAATGCCTGATTTGTTCAGTTTTGGGTTAGGCTTAGTCATAAGGGAAGAAAGGGAGGGTTCAGTATAGCGGGGGTTGGTCGCAGTCAGATGCACTTCGACGTATGCGTACGAGCTGGTAATGTGATAAAGTGATGACCGAGAGTGCAATTAGCTAGCTTGCTATGCATCAACGAAGCTTCTGAGCTATGCTATTATGGTGGTGTATGTACGTAGGTAGGTGCGGAACAATGTGACATGATTATGTGCATACTTGTTGGCATGGCAGAACAGTTGTTAATGCGTGGGTGGGAGGGAGGGAGCGGAGAGTTGATTACTGAATCGAGTAGCTAATTTCATAACCATGCCATTTTCTCGTGACGTCAGCCTTGTACATGGTGGATGTACAGAGGGATGTACGTAACCTCTCGATGCTTGATGATTGAAATGCTGTGATTGAACTTCTTGCGTCATTGCAAGATTCCCTCCAACAAACGCAACATTCTAAGGACAGGCTACAGGCATATTCGACTTAACTCACGCTGATGTGCAATAATTAAGAGACGTTTTCTGTAAGGATTGAGAGTAGCCTGTAGTATAGGCGGAAGGGGGGTACTTTTTGTGAATCGAGATAATATGCCTATCGGATTCCCCATCAAAAACTGCATATGTTGATGAAGTTTTACAGAAAAAAATTGTTCAGGCATCATCGAGATATTCATGGGTAAAGGTGGGCAGGTCGCATTTTTGCCGTTTTTCAACGTTTTTAGCCATATTTCAGCAACCGCAGGGCTTAGAGGGCTACAATTTGGTACACACATACATCCCCTAGGGACCCAAGTCTGGACCAATTTTGAGCCCAATCGGCCACCTGTGTGGCGAGATATAGCGTCACAAAGTGCATTTCTGTATATTTTGCACCTGTTGCAAATTTAGTTTTTTGAATACCACGGCGCGAATACATGCCCTGCACGGGGTAAAATTTTGACAGCAAGTAGAGAAGGGTTAGGCCTAAAAACTTTTAGTACTACCGCAAAAAATCTCTATAATTGGAATTGGGACTACAGTCCTCTCAATAGTGAAAATGCAGCAAAAATTTTCCCGCCTTTTTTATTTTTAAGATAAATGAGCAATACCACTGAAACATTTTCCTCGAAAGTAGCCTATCTTATGTAGAATTTGATGTAGATTTCAAAAATAAAATTGCTTTTCCCAAAAAATTTAACCCTTACCCAAAAGTCACAAAAATATACTACTTTTGCAAAATTATATGCTAGGGGTTAAATTTTTTTGGGGAAAGAATTTTATTTTTGAAATCTACATCAAATTCTACATAAGATAGGCTACTTACGAGGAAAAACTTTCAGTGGCATTGCTCATTTATCTTGAAAAATAAAAAAGGCGGGAAAATTTTTGCTGCATTTTTCACTATTCGAGAGGACTGTAGTCCCAATTCCAATTATAGAGATTTTTTGCGGTAGTACTAAAGTTTTTAGGCCTAACCCTTCTCTACATGCTATCAAAATTTTACCCCGTGCAGGGCATGTATTCACGCCGTGGTATTCAAAAAACTAAATTTGCAACAGGTGCAAAATATACAGAAATGCACTTTGTGACACTATATCTCGCCACACAGGTGGCCGATTGGGCTCAAAATTGGTCCAGACTTGGGTCCCTATGGGATGTATGTGTGTACCAAATTGTAGCCCTCTAAGCCCTGCGGTTGCTGAAATATGGCTAAAAACGTTGAAAAACGGCAAAAATGCGACCTGCCCACCTTTACCCTTGAATATCTCGATGATGCCTGAACAAATTTTTTCCTAAAACTTCATCAACATATGCAGTTTTTGATGGGGAATCCGATAGGCATATTATCTCGATTTACAAAAAGTACCCCCCTTCCACGTACTATGCAACCGCTACAGAAAACGTTTCTTAAGAGGCAGTGGCACAATTGCTTTGATAGCTAGGACTTGGATAATGCATAGCCAAGACTACATAAGAGAAGAGAGACTATGCCAGCTAGTATTGGCTTCGTGTTCCATGCTACGGCCGTTTTGGTCCCAATCGGGGGCCCGGGGCCCCCGATCGGGGGCCCTATAAAATGCATGCAAAAGTTGAGCTGTCTTTCTTTTTGTTTCCTTTTCTTTCTTTCTTTTTACAGACGGGGCCCCCGATCGGGGGCCCTGGGGCCCCGAGTTGGGGGGCCCCTATCTTTTATTTACGTCGATCTACGGGGGCCCCCAATCGGGGGCCCCGGGGCCCCGATTGGGACCAAAACGGCCGTAGCATGGAACACGAAGCCAATACTAGCTGGCATAGTCTCTCTTACCTTATGTAGTCTTGGCATAGCTAAAAGAAGAACAGCAGGGGAAGTTCCTTAGCGACAAAGTAAAACGCTGCACCCATTGTGCCGTTGGCATTAGAAGATATATAATGTACTTACATCACATCTTGTGCATGTTTGTCTGATCTGAATGATGGCGTGAGTGAGCGAGTGAGCCATTTCATCTATCTCGCGTTTATTTGCCATGAATGAAACGCGCTTGAATGAATGAAGCTGCATATGCTTGAAGCCTTGGGAGTAATGGCATGCTGTTTAGTGAGAGGGGTGTGGCACATAGTACGCACTGGCACTTGGCGTTCTCGACATCAACAAGCACGCACACCATAGGATTGCATGGAAAAAGAGGGTTTTGAATACGTAGAGCTGCTGACTCAAGGTGACACTAAGGCAGATAAGAAAAGGAAGCAGACTGACTGGGGTCTCGCTTGGCCGATTTTAGTACGCTCTCAAGGGTGGTAGCTAGTGGAATTGATGGGCTCAGCAAAAGTATGAATGAAATAGCGGGCATAGCAGCAGCGAAGGGAAGAGAAAGATACTGTACATAATAACATACGCTTGGCTCTTGCCATCATATAGCCCATAGGGGTCTTATCATACGAGATGTCTGGATAAGACGGCACGTGACAGACTTGTTGTTCAGTGCATACATACCCTACGTGAAGAAAACGTATACACTCCCTTGTATCATGGGGACAACAGGGTATTCCAGCAAAGTAGGCAAGCATATTGTGTGTACGATGAGTCAGACCAGAATGAACGCAGATGGTGAAACACTTTGCTTCCACAACGTTTCGATCCACCAAACTTGGATCCTGATCAGTCGAGAAGGAAAATTTGCCAGATGTGCCACGGAATCGAACCCTGGACCTTTCCCGTTCCAGGCGAGCGCCTTAACCATTTGACTACACACCCGAATGACCTCAGTCACACAATTTCCCCTTTTGATCATGACAGCGACAGCTAGCCGGTTAGGAGAGGGTGCCTATTCGGCACCTCTCAATCAACCAAGACCGACTAAAGTGAGATGCCATGGTCGAGAAGGAAACTAAAACCACCACCACCTAAACCGATTGTTGCCGTGTTGCATGTTGCAGGGTGCTGGACTATTGCGACCTGTGCCTGCCGTCTACGAGCGCCCGATCGCTGGACCTGTACGCCATCGTGAGTCTGCACTCGGGCAGAGAGCGCGTGGGCCAGTCGAAGCGTCTGCGCATTCCCACCGGCGCTGCAGGCAGGAGAGCCACCGCCCCCTCCTCTCCCCCCACCACCCACACCGCAACCAGCGGATACGTCACCGGAGCCGAACATCACCAACAGGTACTGCATGTGTAGGATATGTAGGGTACTGTGGGGTAAACCCGGCCACCTATGCTCCTTTGAACTTGTTGTTTCTGCAAATGATGACCCAAATAGCTCTTTTGAATGAGGAGAGCTCAAAGGAATCGATTAATATAATATTTGTCTCAATCGGTCTATTGGTTGCTGAGAAAGGCAGCCCTGTAATTTAGGTGGCTGGATTTTTACGTGGTCGGGTTTACCGCTTAGCACCCTATAGTTCCCTGTTTTCAGTCATCGCAAATCCATGCTTCCGACAAGCTTTTCACTTGTGCAGAGCTCTCTTTTAGAGAGGAACCTGGATCGGTTATGACCATACGTATGCGGTTTGTTCATGACAATATAAAATTTGATGCCTCATTTGGGTTCAGACAGAGTGCGTGCGTATACGAGTCAATGGTTCTACTTCATTGGAGACATTAAAATTTATTCTCACGGCCAGCATGAATGAACCATTCAGAACTTTTATACGTGTATGTACATGTAAGTCATTTCATCGGTTCACTGAGCCAATGCAATGTTAGGTGCAGGTGGTTTGGCTGGTTGGTTGTTATTTTGTTCGAGGCATACGTATGGTGTACCTACTGCATAGCATAGTGTACACAACAACAGCTGAGGTATGTACTGTGTGCGAAGCGGAATGCTCTATATAGGGTATTGTTAGGTAAACCCAGACGCGGGGGGTAAACCCGGACACCTAGTATATCTCAGCAACCATACGACCTATTGAGACAAGCATGCTACCAATCGATGCCTTGAACTCTTCTCTTTCAAATGAGCTACCATGTTTTTTCATCTGCTCAAGCGGCAAGTCCAGAAAAGCTTATGTGTCCGGGTTTACCCTACAGTACCCTACTAAGTGGGCGTGTATTATATTTTGCTTGGCTTGTTGTTGTCTTAGAAGCAGGCGGCGAGTCTGCAGCTGGATCTGGAGCAGCTGCAGCAAGCGTCGTCGCCCTCCTCCGCTCACCATTCGCCCCCGGCCCCTGGAGCTCAGCTGGAGCGAGAGGAGAGAAAGGAGCAGGAGGAGGAAGAAGGGGAAGGGGAAGAGGAGTTAGAGGAGGAGGAGGAGCGGGGGGCGGAGTTGCGTCTGAGTCTGTGGCACGACTACTTCGGCTCCTTCAGCTCCTACTTCCACGGCGAAGTCCGCATCCCGCTCAATCCCCCCGCCGACCAGCCCGCCACCACCAGCGCCTGGTGAGAGCAGCGTGTAGTGCTGAGTGTCCTATATCCATTGCTGTAGCATGAGTACGCGCCGTCTTGCATACTTATGTACAGTACGTACGTACAGCGATGATACGACACGTGTTTCAATTTTTGTAGATCACATTGGCATGTACCTACGTATACCTGCAGTATACCTATGCTCATATACGTACCTACATACCTCTAGGAAGGTGCTACATTATTCGTTTATATACAATTATCATCGCCCACAAACAGAACAACATCGGGTACACGGCATAACCCGTGTGCCTTACGATGGAGAACTAAAATATGTGTAGGTATGAAAAGGTATTCGTTGTGCGGATGTTGTGGCAGGTACTTTCTGAAGCCGCGCAACAGCAACAGCTGGGACGGGAGCAAGGAGGAGGACAAGCACGGCTACCTTCGCCTGCGCATCCAGTACACAGTGGAGCACATCCTCCCCGCGGCGGACTACGCGCCGCTGTGGGAGCTCCTGCTGGACGCCGTGTGCAACGGGGAGCAGGGGGGTGGCAGACTCCTGGGCGTCCTGGAGCGGCTGCCCCACGTGGAGCTGGAGTGCGTGGCCCGACCGCTGCTCAAAGTGATGATGCAGTCGGACAAACTGCGCCGCCTCATTCGCCTCGCCGCCACCAGAGAGATATCGGAGTGCGCGTGAGTGTGTGCCTGCTGCCGTACTTGTTTGTTGATGTGGGTTGGTTGAAGTGGAATCCAGGCATTTCCCATCAAGACGCTCAGGCACTATTTGTGTTCTAGTAAACGTGGTCCCGAAGCGAACCGCGACGCGCCCGTCGTCGTCTTCGTTTTTACTGCGAACTTAACGAACCGTAATTCGTTACAAGTCTTCGTTCGCTTCGAGACCAGGTTTAATGGAACACAAATTGTGCCTGAGCGTCATAATGGGGCATGCTTGGATTAGGGTACTGTGGGGTAAACCCGGACGCATCACTCCGTTCCCTTCCCGGTTTCGCTCCTACGACAAAATTTTGCCTCCCCCTCTCTCCCTCTCTCGCTCGTCTTTACTGCGTGTCGCTTCCCTCACTTCTCTTGTCTTGTCTTGAGGCAAAGTAATTATCTCTCTTTCCTGTGCCATGCGCGTTTATTCTGTGTGCTCTCGCTCTGTCTATTGCAAGCAGCAGATGCATATTATTTACTTGCTTATGTATGCTCTTCAATTCAACCTCTTCAATTTATGTATGCTCTTCAATTCTTATGTAATGCACTTCCCGCCATCCAAATCGACAGTGTAACGATGAGAGGCATCTAAAGTATAGGGCTATTATATGGGCATCTTCACTACGCTTTACAATCTCATTGGTAAACTCTTCAGGAAAATTCAACAGATCAGACATGGCAACAATAAGACGAAAAACGCACGAACATAAAACTGTGACTTGACCAATGACCAATGTCCAAAGAGTCGGCAGCGGAAGATGAGCAGTGCCTGTTTGGGTGCCTTTGTCCCCTTTTGTCCTCCTATGTAGTGCAACACTGTCAATGTACGTATTGCCTTTTGCCTTCAGCATAATAATTACCCTGTCTGTCTGGTTTGGCTCGACGAGCGAGGAGAGGAGAAAGGGAGGGCGAGAGAGGAGAGAGGGAAGGAGCGGTGAGCGGAGGCAAAATTTTGTTCAAGGAGCGAAACCGGGAAGGGAACGGAGTGATGCAACCCGGACACCTAAGTATATATCTAAGCAGCCATACGACCGATTGATGGCCCGTTCACAACGAACGCTGAACGCCGAAGTTGGAGTTGCGTTGACGCCGGCGACAACGCAACGCAGATATCGACGTTCAACGCAGATATCGACGTTCAACGCAGATATCGACGTCAACGCAGATATCGACGTTCAACGCAGATATCGACGTTCGACGCAGATATCGACGTTCAACACAGATTATGAAAATCTAATCTTTATTTTTTTCCAATAATAACGCCGGCACAGATGATGATGTTGTTTGGTACGTACGTATTTCCATCAAGTTTTCGTCGATGTTTGCTACTTTTTTCTGCGATCGCTAATATCTGCGTCGAACGTCGATATCTGCGTCGAACGTCGATATATGCGTTGAACGTCGATATCTGCGTTGACGTCGATATACGTTGAACGTCGATATCTGCGTTGCGTTGACGCCGGCGTTGACGCAACTCCAACTTCGGCGTTCAGCGTTCGTTGTGAACGGGCCATGAGACACGTAGGATATCACTCGATTTTTTCAACTCTCTTTCAAATGAGCTACCATGTTAATCATTTGCTCAAGCGGCAAGTTCAGAAAAGCTTAGTTAGGTGTCCGGGTTACCCCACAGTACCCTACTGCCGCCTTGCTTGTTGATTGCTCGTTGGCTTGGCTGTTTCGGGAGGACCAATCATAATAATGAGAGAGGGAGAGGAGGGTTTTTGCGAGTTTAGGGTTGTTGACTCTTGATTTACCTTGTTTACCGGTTCATACTCATAGTCCCAATGCAGAGCCGCATGTGCATGTACTAAGACCTCGAAGCCCCATGCATGGGACAATGCACACCGGTGGGTAAATAGTAAATACGATACGATACGTGAATACGGTTTTATGCGTACTCCCTGCTTTCAGATGATCGGCCCTCCTGATTTTACTCTGATCTGATTGCTTCTTGTTGTGTTGTATGTACAGTAGTCGTTGTATTCGAGCATGTTACGTAACGTGGTAGGTTTAAGTAGTGTGGATGGATAGGAATAGTGTAGCAGCCGGTTATGACGATGTCTGTGTGTTGTAGGGATGTGAATACGCTGTTTCGGAATAGCTCTCTCACCAGCAAGCTGGTCTATGAACTGATGAAATTCGTCGGGCATAACTACCTGCTAGCAACTCTCAAACCGTGCATTGATAAGGTCAGTCCAGTATGTACAATAAGTCCATCCATAGGTACTAAAGTACCTTTACTAAAGCACGGTCATAGGTACTAAAGTACCTTTGACCGTGCTGCGCAACTTGCACGTATGTACGTTCGCAGAATGTGAAGTGGAGGAATGAGCGTATGTTTTTTTCGAGCACGGACAAAGGTCCAGAGACAACTCGCTGGATGGAATTCAAAAGTCCTTGTGTTGCTTTTTATGGAGTGACGCATTTGTGCATACGGCTGGTAGTGTAGTATGATATTGTGTGTGCTTGTGTGTAGATATACCAGGAGAAGAAGTGCTGTGAGATAGATCCGAATCGACTGCCACCGAATCAGAGTTTGGAAGAAGCCACGGTAATGCATATAAGCGTAAACAAGAACTTTGTATGTATGTTCATTCTGCTGTGCGGCTATTTACTTGGCATTGGCACCATGGATCGTGATTCGGGAAATGCTGGATGGGGTTGTAGACCTCTGTTTTGTGATGGACCTACGTACAAAATATGGCGCAAGCGTTGACACCGTCTAAATAACTGGACCTTACTTTGCCACTGAAATGGTCCACTTATTTAGAAGGTGTCCACGCTTTCGCCATACTTTGTACAGCGGCGTGGACCGCTGTGTGAGTTCATCACAAAACAGAGGTCCACAAACCCAGCCAGCATTCCCAAATCACGATTTGGAGCAACAGGCAGTCGCGTATTCCTCCATATGTACCTTATGTACATATGTGGTTTTGTGTGTATGTGTTTGTAGAACAATCTGGTGGTGTACGCTGAGCAGTTGTTTTCTCGTGTGGTGGATTCGAATCACCGGTGTCCCCAGGTGCTCAAGGATGTCTTCTCCGACCTCAGAGAGGTCACTGCCCAGTTTTATCCCGGTAGGTCACACACATCCATAAGCAGAAATGCCACCTCTTCTGTGTAGTAGCGTAGTGTGTTTCTTTTGGTGTACAGGTCAAGTTCAGGTGCAGCGTCTAGTCTTGAGCAGTTTTATCGTGTTACGCTTCTTCTCTGCCGCCATCATGAATCCCAGGCTTTTCGCCCTCAAGAGGGAACACTCGGTAACTAAATACTACAAGCTATAATCGTGCTCATGGCATATTCGTAACGTTCTTGTCGTCATAAGTATTATTACTTACGTGGAATGTACGTATATTTCTAAATATTGCTGTTCAGACGTCGGTCTGGGGTCAGTTGGGGGTATGTACAGCACAGTGCACACCCAACCTACCCCCTCACATAACCCCACTCTCGTGATATTGTAAAAACTACATACCTCCCAAAGCGCGCAGCTTTATTATGGAAATCCCAAAAATTACATACACCCCACCCCAAATACCGTGCCGATGTCTGCAGTACGTGTACTGTTTGCGGCGTGTGTAGGATGCGAAGGCGGGTCGTACGCTGGCGCTGGTGTCTAAGCTGCTGCAGCGGTTGTCGAACCTGGTGGTGTCTGGGCGGGAGCTGCGGACGAAGGAGCCGTGGATGGAGGAGGTGTTAAGGCGCTTCACGGACGAACGACACCGGCTCAACATGATCAAGTTCCTCGACCGCATCTCCTGCAACGGCGGCGAAAACTCCATCAGCGCAGACAGCGTCTGCATCCTCAAAGAAGGGTACGCACGGTGTAGGAGGGTACTGTGGGGTAAACCCGGACACCTAGTATACCTCAGCAACCATAAGACCGATTGAGACAAGTATTCTACCAATCGATTCCTTGAACTCTCCTCTTTCAAATGAGGCTACCATGTTCATCATTTGCTGAAGCGGAAAGTTCAGAAAAGCTTATGTAGGTGTCCGGGTTTACCCTACCGTACCCTATGGTACATGTACAGCACAAGTTGTAGTACGCAGAGCTTGGTATGGGCAAGAGGAATCGAGTATTCTGTCGTGGTACAGTGTATGCACATGTGCAGGAAGTAGGAACAGACTACGGATTACAGCTACACGTGCGGTATTGTACATGAGATGTGATTGCAGAATGCTAACTCAGCGCACTCCGCGGCGAAAGCGATGTCTGCAGCTGAGTCGCCTTACGGCCAAGAGGCGCTACTGCTGTCTCACCGAGCTGGAGCTTCTCTGGGGAAAAAGCAAAGGTAGCTCCTGCTATATTAGCATTTGTGTGAGCGTGCATATGTTATTTATTACCCATTCTGCACACCGCTACATCCAGTATACAGTATATGCCTACGGTTCACATGTGTACGTACGTAACGTTTGTGTACAGAAGAACACAGTAGCTATGATGCTACACAAGGCTACGCACAGTGCGTAGCTGTTACGTACGTATGTACCCATACAGATGTTTTGCCTTCACGGGCGCTTACTTCCCCATTACTACGTTACGTACATATCTCTGTATTTTGTAGCGGACTGTTGCGCGGGTCGTCTCAGTCTGGCGGACGTGGTTGTCATCGAACCAGTGGAGGAGTCCCGATTCGGCTGCAAGCACGTACTCGAGATAACCACCTCTTCTGCTAGCGCTCCGTCTACCTCCGTCTTTCTTCAAGCAGGCAGCAGTCTAGAGGTTAGGTGCGCACTTCACGTTCAGGGTACAATGGGGTAAAAGCGGCGAGACATTTCCGTCACCTGCTTTCTGCTATCTAGCCCGTTTAACTCCTCCCGATCTTCAAAATCTCCGTTGACAACTGGCGGTTGTACAACCGAGATCGGGAGGAGTTAACACCGCTGTGTTCAGCAGGACACTACCGTATTTTTGGGTGGGGCTATACAAAAATCGAGAGGTCTGATGGGGGGTTATACACTGGGGAATATACACTGGGGGGGGGGGGGGGGGATATACATAGGGCAAAATTTTTGTTTGTGAGAGGTGTGTAGATAATCGTGGTTAAAACAGGGTTATTCTAGCACAAGACATGCTCAGCTAAGCTTATAGGTATAGTAGCTTGGTTCAGGAGTAGCTATAGCTAGCTTATGACCAGCTTACATACAGTAGGTAGGTTAGGTACCTTCCAGTACATGGGGGTTATACACCAGGGGGATATAGATAGGACAAAATTTATGTTTTGCCAATGGGGGTTATACACTGGGGGGATATACTCAGGGGGATATACACCCAAAAATACGGTAATGCCCTCGCACGCAACTTACTACTCGAGGCGAGGTTGAGAAAACGCGTGGTTGGTGTCCGGTTTTACCCCACAGTACCCTATGTTAGCTAGCTATCCATGTATGTTGAAGTGATACGATGCATGAGAGGAGTATGTGTGTTGCAGGCTGGCGAATGGCTAGCTGCGTTGAGGAAGCAGGCGAGAAGACAGCGACTGGCCTCCAGAACCAACGGGGAAGCTGGAGACTTGACGCAGTTGTACGAGCTGGATGTGGAGAGGGAGCTGGAGGCCATCCATCTCCTCCTCCTCACACACTCGGAAACACTGAGGCAGTGGAAAAGTAAGACTACTCGCCCGTACATACTATTATGTGCATATGCATGTTATGTACTTACTTACGTGCCTTACGCATGGGTAGGGTACAATACGGAGAGTAGATGCGTGGGAGTACGCTTTTGGGACCATCTATGGTTGGTATAATGGACCGTTTGGAGTGGAAGTTATAGGGTACTGTGGGGTAAACCCGGCCACCTATAGTTCCTTTGAACGTGCTGTTTCAGCAAATGGTGAACCAAATAGCTCATTTGAAAGAAGAGAGTTCAAGGAATCGATTGATATAGAATTTGTTTCAATCCGGCCATTTGTTGCTGAGATATGCAGCTCTGAAGCGTAGGTGGCCGGATTTCCCCATAGTACCCTACCTTGTTACTTTGTTTTGCCAACCATACATGGTCGCTTACGCTCTCAGTAGTACAGTGCTCGTTGTTATGTTGCAGACGTGCTGGACGGTTCCTCGACGGAGTTGTCGTCCGGGACGCCGGCCATCCCCGCGTCTCTGCTTCTGTCTCCGCATCGCCGTCATTCATCTCAAGCTTTTGCGCCATCCGGAGAGCGCGGCGCGATGGCGCAGGAGGGAGAGGAGGAGGCGGCGCTGCTCGCCTCCCTCCTGGATCGAGTCCTGGCCTGCGTATTCCAGGTGGAGAAGAAGCACCAGGAGGTGATCGTGAGTCATCTGAAGCTGGTTAAGTACGGGTCCAAGGACCATCCGATAGGCGACGATAACTACCTCTTGCTCAAGTCCAGAGCGAAAGGATTGACGACGAAAAACGCCGCCAGCTCATTGGTCAGCGTCGCCGCATCACCAATGGTCGTTAACAATAACGCCGCCGCCTCCGCTGCTGCTACGTCATTGGTCAGTGTTGAAGCAGTCGCCTCGACGTCATTGGTCGACAACGCTGATGACGTCACTGCGCTGGTGAACGACGCCGCCTCCTTATTGGTCAACGACGCTGACGCTGCTAATACTACGTGTGCCAGCACTAGCAATTTGCTCGTAGAGGATAATTAGCATTTTTCTTTGCTGCTGAGAAGATTTTGTTCCCCCTCTCTCTCTTGATTATGCGACATGATCCTCTAAACTATCTTCACTACAGCTACTGTCGAAAGCTACTACCGCATTCTTCTGCAGGGATTCTCAAGCACTCGAAAGGCTTTTCTGTACTCTTGTTGCTATTCACCGTATATTTCTGTGGGGGGTTTTTTTTTTTGGTTCACCATTTGCTGAAACAGCACGTTCAAAGGAACTATAGGTGGCCCGGGTTTACCCCACAGTACCCTATAACTTCCACTCCAAACGGTCCATTATACCAACCATAGATGGTCCCAAAAGCGTACTCCCACGCATCTACTTTTTTATTGTACCCTACCCATGCGTAAGGCACGTAAGTAAGTACATAACATGCATATGCACATAATAGTATGTACGGGCGAGTAGTCTTACTTTTCCCACTGCCTCAGTGTTTCCGAGTGTGTGAGGAGGAGGAGATGGATGGCCTCCAGCTCCCTCTCCACATCCAGCTCGTACAACTGCGTCAAGTCTCCAGCTTCCCCGTTGGTTCTGGAGGCCAGTCGCTGTCTTCTCGCCTGCTTCCTCAACGCAGCTAGCCATTCGCCAGCCTGCAACACACATACTCCTCTCATGCATCGTATCACTTCAACATACATGGATAGCTAGCTAACATAGGGTACTGTGGGGTAAAACCGGACACCAACCACGCGTTTCTCAACCACGCCTCGAGTAGTCAGTTGCGTGCGAGGGCAGTACCGTATTTTTGGTTGTATATCCCCAGTGTATAACCCCATTGGCAAAACATAAATTTTGTCCTATGTATATCCCCCTGGTGTACATACAACCCCCATGTACTGGAAGGTACCTAACCGACCTATTGTATGTAAGCTGGTCATAAGCTAGCTATAGCTACTCCTACACCATGCTACCATGCCTATAAGCTTAGCTGAGCATGACTTATACTAGAATAACCCTGTTTTAACCACGATTATCTACACACCTCTCACAAACAAAAATTTTGCCCTATGTATATCCCCCCCCCCCCCCCCCGTGTATATTCCCCCCAGTGTATAACCCCCCATCAGACCTCTCGATTTTTGTATAGCCCCACCCAAAAATACGGTAGTGTCCTGCTGAACACAGCGGTGTTAACTCCTCCCGATCTCGGTTGTACAACCGCCAGTTGTCAACGGAGATTTTGAAGATCGGGAGGAGTTAAACGGGCTAGATAGCAGAAAGCAGGTGACGGAAATGTCTCGCCGCTTTTACCCCATTGTACCCTGAACGTGAAGTGCGCACCTAACCTCTAGACTGCTGCCTGCTTGAAGAAAGACGGAGGTAGACGGAGCGCTAGCAGAAGAGGTGGTTATCTCGAGTACGTGCTTGCAGCCGAATCGGGACTCTTCCACAGGCTCGATGACAACCACGTCCGCCAGACTGAGACGACCCGCGCAACAGTCCGCTACAAAATACAGAGACATGCACATACGTACATGGTTAGGGGGAAGTAAGAGCCCGTGAAGGCGGAACATCTTATTGTATTATTTGTGTACATACGTAAATGATAATAGTAGGAGCTACCTTTGCTCTTTCCCCAGAGAAGCTCCAGCTCGGTGAGACAGCAGTAGCGCCTCTTGGCCGTGAGGCGACTCAGCTGCAGACATCGCTTTCGCCGCGGAGTGCGCTGAGTTAGCATTCTGCAAGCAATCACATCTCATGTACAGTACTGTGATCTTATGTACTGTGATCTCACATCTCATGTACAGTCCCTACTTCCAGCACATGTACATATACATACCACGACAGACTACTCGATTCCTCTTGCCCTTACCAAGATCTGCGTACTAAAACTTGTGCTGTACATATGTACCATAGGGTACGGTGGGGTAAACCCGGACACCTACATAAGCTTTTCTGAACTTGCCGCTTTAGCAAATGATGAACATGATTGGTAGCCTCTATTGAAAGAGGAGAGTTCAAGGAATCGATTGGTAGAATACTTGTCTCAATCGGTCTTATGGTTGCTGAGGTATACTAGGTGTCCGGGTTTACCCTACAGTACCCTCCTACACCGTGCGTACCCTTCTTTGAGGATGCAGACGCTGTCGGCGCTGATGGAGTTTTCGCCGCCGTTGCAGGAGATGCGGTCGAGGAACTTGATCATGTTGAGGCGGTGCCGTTCGTCCGTGAAGCGCCTTAACACCTCCTCCATCCACGGCTCCTTCGTCCGCAGCTCCCGCCCAGACACCACCAGATTGGACAGCCGCTGCAGCAGCTTAGACACCAGCGCCAGCGTGCGACCCGCCTTCGCATCCTACACACACGGATAAGAGTAGTCTGGGCAAAAGCAGTTGGCACTTGGACTCAAGGCGCGTTGCGTAAAATAGATTTACTAATGCGGATTTCTGTCCACGCTTCGTGTACTCCTATTTAGCAGAAGTACACGCAAACTACGCAGGACACCTTGAGTCCAAGTGCCAACTGCTATTGGCCAGAAGAGCCAGTGAACGACCCGCCTTCGCGTCCTACACACGCCGCAAACAGAACACGTACTGTACCGTATGCGTATTCAGCACCACTACTGCGTACGACGCAAATATACCGTATTTTTGGGTGTATACCCCTTAGTACGTATATCCCCAGTGTATAACCCCATCAGACCTTTCCATTTTTGTATAGCCCGGGGTTATACACCCAAAAATACGGTACGTACATCTCATGTATATGTAATGTTTCACGACAAGGACGAATATGCCATGAGCAAGGTAGCTTTACGATTATAGCGTGTAGTATTAAAATAATTACCGAGTGTTCCCTCTTGAGGGCGAAAAGCCTGGGATTCATGATGGCGGCAGAGAAGAAGCGTAACACGATAAAACTGCTCAAGACTAGACGCTGCACCTGAACTTGACCTGTACACCAAAAGAAACATACTACGCTACTACACAGAAGAGGTGGCATTTCTGCTTATGGATGTGTGTTGTGTGACGTACCGGGATAAAACTGGGCAGTGACCTCTCTGAGGTCGGAGAAGACATCCTTGAGCACCTGGGGACACCGGTGATTCGAATCCACCACGCGAGAAAACAACTGCTCAGCGTACACCACCAGATTATTCTACACAACACATACACACAAAACCACATACAGTATAGTAGGTACACATGTGGAGAATACACGACTGCCTGTTGCTCCGAATCGTGATTTGGGAAATGCTGGCTGGGTTTGTGGACCTCTGTTTTGTGATGAACTCACACAGCGGTCCACGCCGCTGTACAAAGTATGGCGAAAGCGCGGACACCTTCTAAATAAGTGGACCATTTCAGTGGCAAAGTAAGGTCCACTTATTTAGACGGTGTCAACGCTTGCGCCATATTTTGTACGTAGGTCCATCAAAAAACAGAGGTCTACAACCCCATCCAGCATTTCCCGAATCACGATCCATGGTGCCAATGCCAAGTAAATAGCTACACAGCAGAATGAACATACATACAAAGTTGTTGTTTACGCTTACATGCATTACCGTGGCTTCTTCCAAGCTCTGATTCGGCGGCAGTCGATTCGGATCTATCTCACAGCACTTCTTCTCCTGGTATATCTACACACAAGCACACACAATATCATCACACTACACAGCCGTGGTATGCACACAATTGCGTCACTCTATAAAAAGCAACACAAGGGACTCTTGTATTCCATCCAGCACGGCCAAAGGTTCGCTGGATGGACTTATGCATACATACTGAACTGACCTTATCAATGCACGGTTTGAGAGTTGCTAGCAGGTAGTTATGCCCGACGAATTTCATCAGTTCATAGACCAGCTTGCTGGTGAGAGAGCTATTCCGAAACAGCGTATTCACATCCCTACAACACAGAGACATTGTCATAACTCTGCTACACTATTCCTATCCATCCACACTACTTACACCTACCACGTTACGTACGTAACATGCTCGAATACAACGACTACTGTACATACAACACAACAAGAAGCAATCAGATCAGAGTAAAATCAGGAGGACCGATCATCTTCTGATAAGCAGAGTTAGTGCATCAAACCGTATTCACGTATGTATCGCACCGTATTTACCCCACCGGTGCGCATGCCCTATGGGGTTCTTCGAGGTTCTACTACATGCACAATGCTGCTCTGCATTGGGACCATGAACCGGTGGTAAACACGGCAATTCAAGAGTCAATCCCAAACTGGCAAAAACCATCCTCTCCCTCTCTCATTATTATGATTGGTCCTCCAGAAACAGCCAAGCCAACGAAGCAATCAACAAGCAAGGCGGCAGTAGGGTACTGTGGGGTAAACCCGGACACCTAACTAAGCTTTTCTGAACTTGCCGCTTGAGCAAATGATGAACATGGTACCGTATTTTTGGGTGTATAGCCCCATGGGGGTATACAAAAATTGAGAGGTCCAATGGGGGGTTATACACTAGGGGGGGATATACAATGGGTGGGGATATACATAGATGTTTTTGAGAGGTGTGTAGAGGCATGTTTTTGAGGTCAAAAGTACGTGTTTTAGGGCATAATCGCGGTTAAAACAGGGTTATTCTAGTATAAGACATGCTCAGCTAAGCTTATAGGCATGGTAGCATGGTGTAGGAGTAGCTATAGCTAGCTTATGACCAGCTTACATAGGTAGGCTAGGTACCTTCCAGTACATGGGGGGTTATACACCAGGGGGGGGGGGGATATACAAAGGACAAAATTTATGTTTTGCCAATGGGGGGTTATACACTAGGGGGGATATACAATAGGGGGGATATACACCCAAAAATACGGTAGCTCATTTGAAAGAGAGTTGAAAAAATCTAGTGATATCCTACGTGTCTCCAATCGGTCGTATGGCTGCTGAGATATATACTTAGGTGTCCGTGTTTACCCAGACGTCGGCCTGGGGTCAGCTGGGGGTATGTTCAGCATACCCCCACCCACCCCCTCACATAACCCCACGCAGACCCCCAGATTTTGAGAATTCCAACAATACCCCAAACACACCCTCAAAAAATAAAGTCAACATACCCCCACGCATACCCCCAGTTTTTTTGGACCAATTTTGTATACCCCCACGCATATCCCCAGTTTTTTTGGAGCAATTATGCATACCCCCACAGCCACACATACCCCCAGTTTTTTTGAGTAGAAAAAATAAATATGGCAATATAATGAAGAAAGACATTTTATGTCAAGTGGAAAATCAATGAAGCAACTGCTTACTGTTACTACATACTACTGTGTCTACTTTATCTATCCTGCACATGATATATTACAGCCACTGCTAGCAAAACACATTAGATGGTGGCAGTAGTTCTGACTTATCACTTCTCTGTTCATTCTGTATTCTTCATCATTGTTATAGTTGAGGTGATCAAATTCAGTACTTGGTTCATTGGTAGCATGCAAGTAAATTTGCTTTGGGGCATCTGAACGGATACCCCCACTCTGCACCCACCTCTTTGATGGGTGCAAAAATTTGCAGCAGTTTGAACTTTGGGGGTATGTTGACAATCTGGGGGTATGCTGTCATTTTCATCTGGGGGTATGTTGGAAATCTGGGGGTATGTAGCGATTTTTTTCTGGGGGTATGTTGGAAATTCTGGGGGTATGTTGAAAAGAAAAATTTTTCCTGGGGTATGTGGCTGACCCCAGATTTTAGACCCGACATAACCCCAACTACATACCCCCACCCTTGATACCGTGCCGATGTCTGTTTACCCCACAGTACCCTAATCCAGGCATTTCCCATCATGACGCTCAGGCACAATTTGTGTTCCATTAAACCTGGTCCCGAAGCGAACGAAGACTTGTAACGAATTACGGTACGTAAAGTTCGCAGTAAATACGAAGACGACGACGCGCACGTTGCGGTTCGCTTCGGGCCAGGTTTAATGGAACACACATTGTGCCTGAGCGTCTTGATGGGAAATGCCTGGATTCCACATCAACCAACCCAAATCAACAAACAAGTACGGCAGCAGGCACACACTCACGCGCACTCCGATATCTCTCTGGTGGCGGCTAGGCGAATGAGGCGGCGCAGTTTGTCCGACTGCATCATCACTTTGAGCAGGGGGCGCGCGACGCACTCCAGTTCCACGTGAGGCAGCCGCTCCAGGACGCCCAGGAGTCTGCCACCCCCCTGCTCCCCGGCGTTGCACACCACGGCGTCCAGCAGGAGCTCCCACAGGGGGGCGTAGTCCGCCGCGGGGAGGATGTGCTCCACTGTGTACTGGATGCGCAGGCGGAGGTAGCCGTGCTTGTCCTCCTCCTTGCTCCCGTCCCAGCTGTTGCTGTTGCGCGGCTTCAGAAAGTACCTGCCACAACATCCGCACAACCAATACCTTTTCATACCTACACATATTTTAGTTCTCCATCGTAAGGCACACGGGTTATGCCGTGTACCCGATGTTGTTCTGTTTGTGGGCGATGATAATTGTATATAAACGAATAATGTAGCACCTTCCTAGAGGTATGTAGGTACGTATATGAGCATAGGTATACTGCAGGTATACGTAGGTACATGCCAATGTGATCTACAAAAATTGAAACACGTGTCGTATCATCGCTGTACGTACGTACTGTACATAAGTATGCAAGACGGCGCGTACTCATGCTACAGCAATGGATATAGGACACTCAGCACTACACGCTGCTCTCACCAGGCGCTGGTGGTGGCGGGCTGGTCGGCGGGGGGATTGAGCGGGATGCGGACTTCGCCGTGGAAGTAGGAGCTGAAGGAGCCGAAGTAGTCGTGCCACAGACTCAGACGCAACTCCGCCCCCCGCTCCTCCTCCTCCTCCAACTCCTCTTCCCCTTCCCCTTCTTCCTCCTCCTCCTCCTTTCTCTCCTCTCGCTCCAGCTGAGCTCCAGGGGCCGGGGGCGAATGGTGAGCGGAGGAGGGCGACGACGCTTGCAGCTGCTCCAGATCCAGCTGCAGACTCGCCGCCTGCTTCTAAGACGAGAACAAGCCAAGGAAAATATAATATACGCCCACTTAGTAGGGTACTGTGGGGTAAACCCGGACACATACCGTATTTTTGGTGCATAGCCCCATGGGGCTATACAAAAATCGAGAGGTCTGATAGGGGGTTATACACTGGGGGATATACACTGGGCAAAATTTATGTTTTTGAGAGGTGTGTATTAGAGGCATGTTTTTGAGGTCAAAAGTATGTGTTTTAGGGCATAATCGCGGTCAAAACAGGGTTATTCTAGTACAAGACATGCTCAGCTAAACTTATAGGCATAGTAGCTTGGTGTAGGAGTAGCTATAGCTAGCTTATGACCAGCTTACATGGGTAGGCTAGGTACCTTCCAGTACATGGGGGGTTATATACCAGGGGGGATATAACACTGGGCAAAATTTATGTTTTGCCAATGGGGTTATATACTGGGGGGATATACACCCAAAAATACGGTAAGCTTTTCTGAACTTCCCGCTTCAGCAAATGAAAAAACATGGTAGCTCGTTTGAAAGAGAAGAGTTCAAGGTATCGATTGGTAGAATTTAGACTACTTGTCTCAATCGGTCGTTTGGCTGCTGAGATATACTAGATGTCCGGGTTTACCCCACAGTACCCTATATAGAGCATTCCGCTTCGCACACAGCACATACCTCAGCTATGTACACTATGCTATGCAGTAGGTACACCATACGTATGCCTCGAACAAGATAACAACCAACCAGCCAAACCACCTGCACCTACCATTGCATTGGCTCAGTGAACCGATGAAATGACTTACATACATACAAGTATAAATGTTCTGAATGGTTCATGCTGGGGCTGGCCGTGAGAATAAAACTTGATGTCTCCAATGAGGTAGAACCATTAGTGAGCTACACACGTGGTGAGTAAACTCACGGGAAATTCCCCATAAGTATGCGATGAAGCATAGGGAGGCCAGTGAATTCACCGTGCGTTTGAAACTCACCGTCGTGTGAACACACGAGAAAATTTTGCGCTTGGGATAAAGTGAGAATTCTCTACACGAAAAATGAAACTCGAAGTTCAAACTCACCGGTGAATTCACCGTGAGTTTACTCACCACGTGTGTAGCGCGCTATTGACTCGTATACGCACGTAGGCATCCAAATGAGCCATCAAATTTTAAATTGTCATGAACAAACCGCATACGTATGGTCATAACCGATCCAGGTTCCTCTCTGAAAGAGCGCTCTGCACAAGTGAAAAGCTTGTCGGAAGCATGGATTATCGATGACAGAAAACCAGGGAACTGTACCCTAATGCTGTATGAGTATTTATGAGTTGCGGTAACGCGATTGGATTGGTCGATACTGCGACCCCGCGGTATTTAGTGAATGTTTAGATCGGTGTCTGTGGGGTCGTCGACGTCATTTGCTGTCCATTCTCTTCACTCGCTCTTTTTCCGCTCCCAGATGATTGAACAAGGTGGACGACCGCGCAGGCACCGATCCAAAGTTTCACTAAGTACCGCGGGGTCGCTATCGACCAACCCAATCGCGTTACCGCACCTCGTCCATACCTGTTGGTGATGTTCGGCTCCAGTGACGTATCCGCTGGTTGCGGTGTGGGTGGTGGGGGGAGACGAGGGGGCGGTGGCTCTCCTGCCTGCAGCAGCAGCAGCGCCGGTGGGAATGCGCAGACGCTTCGACTGGCCCACGCGCTCTCTGCCCGAGTGCAGACTCACGATGGCGTACAGGTCCAGCGATCGGGCGCTCGTAGACGGCAGGCACAGGTCGCAATAGTCCAGCACCCTGCAACATGCAACACGGCAACAATCGGTTTAGGTGGTGGTGGTTTTAGTTTCCTTCTCGACTATGGCATCTCACTTTAGTCGGTCTTGGTTGATTGAGAGGTGCCGAATAGGCACCCTCTCCTAACCGGCTAGCTGTCATGATCAAAAGGGAAAATTGTGTGACTGAGGTCATTCGGGTGTGTAGTCAAATGGTTAAGGCGCTCGCCGGAACGGGAAAGGTCCAGGGTTCGATTCCGTGGCACATCTGGCAAATTTTCCTTCTCGACTCATCAGGATCCAAGTTTGGTGGATCGAAACGTTGTGGAAGCAAAGTGTTTCACCATCTACGTTCATTCTGGTCTGACTCATCGTACACACAATATGCTTGCCTACTTTGCTGGAATACCCTGTTGTCCCTATGATACAAGGGACGGCCAGTAATTACGTTACGCTTTCTGGCCCGATTTTTAACCCCCCTACCCTATGCGTTACGCTTGCGTTACGTTTTTGGTTCGACCCCCCTACCCTTGTATATTGGCGTAACGTAATAAATTCCCCTTATAAAAAGTGAATCGCACTGTGCTACGATAGCAGTTGTGCACATAGGCCTACTAATTTACGTTTGTAATGTGTATGTACATAGGAAGGTAGGGTAACAGTCAATAGGTAAACAATACAATAGTTCACACATCAGGCCGAAAACTTTGGTGAAAAAAATTTATTACGTTACGCAGCTGTTCTTAAACCCCCCTACCCTATGTTCACCGTTACGCTTCCGTTACATTTGGGTCAGACCCCCCTACCCTTGTCCAGAGCGTAACGTAATTACTGGACCATAACAAGGGAGTGTATACGTCTTCTTCACGTAGGGTATGTAAGCACTGAACAACAAGTCTGTCACGTGCTATCTTATCCAGACATCTCGTATGATAAGACCCCTATGGGCTGTATATGATGGCAAGAGCCAAGCGTATGTTATTATGTACAGTATCTTTCTCTTCCCTTCGCTGCTGCTATGCCCGCTATTTCATTCATACTTTTGCTGAGCCCATCAATTCCACTAGCTACCACCCTTGAGAGCGCACTAAAATCGGCCAAGCGAGACCCCAGTCAGTCTGCTTCCTTTTCTTATCTGCTTTAGTGTCACCTTGAGTCAGCAGCTCTACTCAAAACCCTCTTTTTCCATGCAATCCTATGGTGTACGTGCTTGTTGATGTCGAGAACGCCAAGTGTCAGTGTGTACTATGCGCCACACCCCTCTCACTAAACATAAACAGCATGCCATTACTCCCAAGGCTTCAAGCATATGCAGCTTCATTCATTCAAGCGCGAGTTTCATTCATGGCAAATAGACGCGAGATAGATGAAATGGCTTCACTCGCTCACTCACGCCATCATTCCGATCAGACAAACATGCACAAGTTGTGATGTAAGTACATTATATCTTCTAATGCCAACGGCACAATGGGTGCAGCGTTTTACTTTGTCGCTAAGGAACTTCCCCTGCTGTTCTTCTTTTAGCTATGCATTATCCAAGTCCTAGCTATCAAAGCAATTGTGCCACTGCCTCTTAATTATTGCACATCAGCGTGAGTTAAGTCGAATATGCCTGTAGCCTGTACTTAGAATGTTGCGTTTGTTGGAGGGAATCTTGCAATGACGCAAGAAGTTCAATCACAGTATTTCAATCATCAAGCATCGAGAGGTTACGTACATCCCTCTGTACATCCACCATGTACAAGGCTGACGTCACGAGAAAATGGCATGGTTATGAAATTAGCTACTCGATTCAGTAATCAACTCTCCGCTCCCTCCCTCCCACCCACGCATTAACAACTGTTCTGCCATGCCAACAAGTATGCACATAATCATGTCACATTGTTCCGCACCTACCTACGTACACCACCATAATAGCATAGCTCAGAAGCTTCGTTGATGCATAGCAAGCTAGCTAAAGTAGAACTGGAATTGCTGGGACCCATGCATTATTTATCTCCGGTTCTAGCGACCGTAGAGCAAAGCGGTTAAAAATCTCTCGATAACTTTAGCTCGCCTGGAAAATAAAAAAAAACCGCATGCGTCTACGTGCCCTCTATGTCGAGAAATCGCCGATTTCCTTAAGTACTAAAAATGTACTAAAAAGGTACACTTTTTTCGATTATTCCACATAAATGAACAAGCCGCAAAAATTTTTTCATTAGAAGTAGCCTATCCTATGTAAAATTTGGGGTAGATTTCAAAAACAGTATCGGTGTTTTAAAAAAATTTAACCCCTAGTATATAATTTTGCAAAATTTGTATATTTTTGACAATTTTTGGGTAGGGGTTAAATTTTTTGAAACACCAATACTATTTTTGAAATCTGCATCAAATTCTACATAGGATAGGCTAGTTTCAATGAAAAAGTATTTGCAGCTTGTTCAGTTATGTTGAATAATCGAAAAAAAGTGTACATTTTTAGTACTTAAGGAAATTGGCGATTTCTCGACATAGAGGGCACGTAGACGCATGCGGTTTTTTCTATTTTCCAGGCGAGCTAAAGTTATCGAGAGATTTTTAACCGCTTTGCTCTACGGTCGCTAGAACCGGAGATAAATAATGCATGGGTCCCAGCAATTCCAGTTCTACTATAATTGCACTCTCGGTCATCACTTTATCACATTACCAGCTCGTACGCATACGTAGAAGTGCATCTGACTGCGACCAACCCCCGATATACTGAACCCTCCCTTTCTTTCCTTATGACTAAGCCTAACCCAAAACTGAACAAATCAGGCATTGACTAAATGACGTCAAACCAGCAACGAAAAGCCCCGAGGATAAAGGAAGAGCAGCGAGCAAGTTCCCGACGGGTGCAAAGTTTCATCACGAACTGATGAAACGACCACGTCTGTACAAGACACCAACTCGAGTTGGGACTAAACCTTCTAAGACTCAATTTACGCAAAACCCAAGCCCCAAACGCCTAAACAAAGCCCGCAGTGAGTCTCCTTCGCCCAGAAGACAAGGGAAATCTTCTTAGCTAATAATGCTAAGCTTCACGTTTGCCTACTAGTCACTTGCTGTATCCTACAGTACTTTTTTGCACACGAGAAAACTCCTATTCTCGTGATTCATTCGAACGCAACAACAGCCCGCACGCAATAAGCCGATACGATCAAGGCAGTAGCAAACACACGTGTTCCGTTAAAATACACATAACTCTTTTGAGTAGGGTGGCGTGGGGCCAATAAGTCCACCCTTTGGCGGGTTAACTCCCCATTCAATTCAAAACATGGTTCTCGAATAAATATCTCGGAATACTTAACTGCCTCTGCCTCGTTCCTAGCCAAAACTACCAACCATGGCTAGATGGGGGTAAGACCCGGCATAGGGTGGGCGGATTTTCCCCCCATTTCCCTCTCGCGTGCAGTAGCTACCTGAGTTTGATCCTCTGGGATGAGAAGGTGGATGAAAGAGTTCCGACGGTTGATGATTCATCGCCTCCTACAGACACGGCACCGGAAGGCGAAGCGCCGCTTTCCTCATACGTCAGTTCCAGGTTGATCTTGCCCTGCAAGCAACAAAGCCAACACAAATGCCGCCTGACCTACCTCAAGACATGAGGGGGCGTTCCCCACTTAAGGCAAGGTTTCTGAGTCGTGTGAGAGTCTGACTATAGAAGGCCGGACACCCTCAATATTTCACATTTCCTGTTCGGTTCATAAATAAGTACTACAACACATGGGGAATCGAATGCAAAAAACCGCATCTCAAAATTCGCCCTCGTTGAGGAGTTATAGATGCGCAAACCCTCCTGACCCATTTTAAGGCGAAAATTACATAAAATGCATTCTTTTTAGGTTCCAGTGGACGCAGCCGGCTGAAATTTTGTACACACATACCCCCTTTGGGACCCTACCTGCAGGGAAATTTTTAGCCTTCTAGCCCTCTTCACACTGGAGTTATGGCGTTTTACAGTCAATTTCCATGCAAACTGGGGCTAGATTTTTTTAGGTTATATGCCTATAGCTCATTAGATACAGTACCGGCCGCTCTGAAAATTTTTATCCCTTTAGGTAACCCATTATAGTTTTCGAAAATACAAAAAGAAAAAATTCGGTAGTGGTCCATGAAAGAGAACGGTCCTCATGAATAGTGATAAATTCAGGAAAAATTTTCCCGCCTTTTTCTATTATTCAAGATAAATGAGCAATACCACTGGAGCTTCTTCCTAAAAAGTAACCTATCTTATGTAGAATTTGATGTAGATTTCAAAAATAAAATTAGTTTTTCAAAAATATTTAACCCCTAGCATATAATTTTGCAAAAGTAGTATATTTTTGAGATATTTTTGAGAATTTTGGGTAAGGGTTAAATTTTTTGGAAAATCAATTTTATTTTTGAAATCTACATCAAATTCTACATATAGAATCTGGGGGTGTTTGTGTGCGCCGTCTGCGGGTCTTTACGTACGTGCTATACTGTGGATAAACCACACCGGCATTACCACCAAGCACCAGCACCCGAGCACCTGCACTAACCCCAGGTCTATTACGTATCCTGGGTGTAGATAATGTAGTAGCACTCTGGTTTTGAATCCACGCACCCAGCACTCAGTGAGATAGATTCCCAACACCCGTGCCGTACTTATCCCGTTTCTGGCACCTAACTCGGGCCCAGGGGGAAAGTATCTCGTTAGCGCAGCCCTTACGATGCTCCGCATACATACCTACACTATGCACGACAATACGACGTACGGTACGAACGGTGAACGGACTGGCGGCACGATCAAAGGACCGAACGACAGCCAACGAAGTCCGACGCGTCGCTTCTGCATTCCCAGCTTCCCATGGCTTCTGTCTTCAGATCTTCTGTCTTCGGATCAACAGCAAATCAAGCAAGCCATGTGTCGACGACGGAAGCAAATCGTAGAAGCATTCGACATACGATTCGTTCGTGACGTGTGCAATAATTCGAAGCAACAAACTCGAAGCCGCAGCCTCAAAATAACGCCGCCTTCTCACAAGAGACTCAAGTATTATTCTACCAACAAACTAGACTAAGAACGACAACAAGGATAGCAATGAGTAGCAAAGACTGCATGGCAAGTTGCATGACAGGCTGTACATAATTACGGTGAGATAAATGTCACGACAGTAGCTGTGCAATCGTAATGTACGTAATTTGTGCATGCAGTATCACGACACCGGCGCCTCTGTTTGACTCAACACAGAAGTTGCCTCCGCAACTTCGGACAAAACCCGACAGACGCGAGTGCGGATTTGCATTGAACATGCATATACTCTACATATTCCCGCTCGAGAAGAAGGCGACACCCGGCGCCGTCACTACCCAACAAACCAAAAGCAAAGAACGGGTAACGGAAAGACCGGGCGTACCTTGCTCCTTGAGGCATGCAATGTACCTATACATACACATACATAAGAAACGTGGTACTGTACATACAATGCACAAAAGCTAGCAGGTAAGTAAAACCTAAACCTAAACTTTGCCTTCTCCAATGCTTCTGCCTTCATTCTTCTTCAATTGATCTTCAAAATGATCTTGATGGTCTTCTCCTCCAGTCACCATCTCTTCCAGGGTTTTCCATCCTGCAAGCACTGACGACCGACACCACCCATCTGCTTGTCAGCAGGCTGGGCCACACCGGCCAGGGTGAAACGACAATGCTTGCAGCCACCGATTGCCGATTGCAGATGATGGGCTGAAGTAGGAACGAAGGGCGTAGGAACAGTGGGGAACGATTTCTCCACCTTCCCAACAGCTGCATTGGAGTAGTGTACTCCTGGGCCTCGACGAAATGGCCCGTACAGCAGCGATTGCTGTGCCCAGGTGGTTGCGGACTCTGCCTTGCTCACGCGATGATCAAGGTAGACGCGATAGCGGAACCTCGAGAGGCTCACGAACGAAGCTCCGCCGCGTCCCACCTTACTTAGTCATGTGTAAATAGGAGTGACGGAAATGAAAACACACATTTGCTCATAACTCCCGAGCCAAGAGGCGGATTGAGCTGAAATTTTACAAGAAGATGCCCCCTATGGGTACGTATATGCAGGCAAAATTTCAGCTCGATAGGCCCACTGGTTAGGGCGCTACGGCGGAAAACCTATTTTTGAATGATGTCACGCTCTTATGTACTGAAAACTTGTGACCTCCATAACTTTTCAACGAGTCGAGGGATCGAGCTCGGTTTTTTTTTAAAAGATGGGAAATGTAAAGATCTTGGCAAAGTGGTCCGAGCACTTTTTGCGTTTAAGGCCTCTGACACCCTTAAAATTGCGATTTTGTGGTAAAAATAGTTGCAAAGTTCCCACGCATACTCCTCCCTGGATTTTTCTTGGATCTGAGTGGTAGGCATACCAAAAGATCTGAGTGGTAGGCATACCAAAAGATAGATCTCACTCAACTCTCGATACGACTTTTTTTAGATTTTTAAAATTCGCTTTGGTTCTCGAGTTATGAGCTGTCAAAGTTGGCTGTTTTTATGTTTGGTTTTAGCAATACTTAAGGACGCGACAGACAGGTGAAAAGAATGCCTTCTGCATTGTTGAGGTCACATATAGCATACCATTCGATTCGTCCTCAAAAGATCTATCGATTGCTGGCCACTGCGTCATGCTTATGCCTGATTCACATAGTAAAAAACGCATTCACATAGATGAAAGTCGCAAAAAAGTGCTATTTTTTCCAGTTGACAACTTGTAGGCTTGTGACATACCATTAGATTCGTCTAAGCAAGATCTATCGATTGGAAACAATTTCTACATGCTTGTATCCAATATGCCTGATTCACATAGTTCTTACATATAGGCACAAAGCAAAAATTGGCTAAATGTAGGCATATGGGATACCATTTGATTCATCTTCAAAAGATCTATCGATTGCTGGCCACTGCGACATGCTCATCAAGGTAGACGCGCCAGCGGAACCTCGAGAGGCTCACGAACGAGGCTTCAGTGCGTCCCATCTTACTTAGTCACGTGTAAATAGGAGTGACAGAAATGAAAACATACATTTGCTCATAACTCCCGAGCCAAGAGGCGGATTGAGCTGAAATTTTACGTGAAGATGCCCCCTATGGGTACGTATCTACTGGCAAAATTTCAGCTCCATCGGTCCACTGGTTAGGGCGCTACTGGCGAAAAACCTATTTTTGAAAGGTGTGGACAGCTTATGTACTGAAAAACTGTTCCCACCGTAACTTTTCAACGAGTCGTGGGATCGAGCTCAGTTTTTTTAAAAGATGGGAAGTGTAAATATCTTGGGAAAGTGATCCGAGCACTTTTTGCGTTTAAGGCCTCTGACACCCTTAAAATTGCGATTTTGTGGTAAAAATAGTTGCAAAGTTAGCCAGCATACTCCTCCCTGGATTTTTTTTCAGATCTGAGTGGTAGGTATACCAAAAGATAGATCTCACTCTATTCTCGATACGAATTTTTTTAGATTTTTAAAATTCGCTTTCACTCTCGAGTTATGAGCTGTCAAAGTTGGCTGTTTTTATGTTTGGCTTTAGAAATACTTGACACGACAGACAGCTGAGATGAGTGCCTGCCGCACTGTAGAGGCCTCATATAGCATACCATTCGATTCGTCTTCAAAATATCTATCGATCGCTGCCCATTGCGACATGCTCATGCCTGACTCACATAGTAAGAAATGCATTCACATTGAAAGTCGCAAAAAGGTGTTATTTTCTTCAGTTTGGCGATTTGTAGGCATGTGACATACCATTCGATTCGTCTTTGCAAGATCTATCAGTTAGGAATAATTTCTACATGCTTGTATCCAATATGCCTGATTCACATAGTTCAAATGTATTCACATAGGCACAAAATAAAACAAAAATTGGCTAAATGTAGTCACGTGATATACCATTCAATTCATCTTGACAAGGTCTACCTATTTCTTTCATTTCTTACTAACCACCTCCTCGCTCATACCTGATTCACATAGTTTAGTCAAATTCACATAGGCTCAATTTCACTCGAAAACAAAGAAATGTCTGGTGTCATGTAATTATGATGTATCTCGAAGTTCCACTAGCACATCTTGTCAACTCGAGCTCGGTTTTTTTAGAGAATTGCATTGCATGTGTTATGCATATTCACATACTCAATCTCCTCTCAAAAACATAAAAAAATGTTCCATGTAATGTATGATGTATCTCAAGGTTCCACTAGCACATCTTGTCAACTCGAGCTCGGTTTTTAAAAGATTTGTATGCATTTATTATGCACATTCACATAAGGCTCAATTCCTCTCAAAAACATAAAAATGTCCCACGTAGGTATATCCCCTAATGTACGTATAATGTATCTCGAGGTTCCGCTAGCACATCTCATCAACTCGAGCTCAGTCTTAAAAGATTTGTATGCATGTGTTAAAGAGGGCCTCGCACAAAAAAAGTTGTTGTCGCGAAATAAAAAAATAGTCAGAATATATGCAACTTTTAATGACAAATTTAAAAATAAAAAGAAAATGTTAAAAATTCCTTAACAGTCGGTTTTTACATGCATTTGAAGGGTTTGCAGGTCCCTAAGACCTTAAAAACGTCCGATATGCAACTTATTAACCCCACTATCAGATTCCCCATTAAATTTGCTACAAAACCATGCCTGTGTTCTTCATCAGAGATGGGTCACTATATGTCATGTGGCAAAAAAACTGACTGCAAGTCCAGCTTTTTCTCATACAATCAGTATAAGCTGATGTTCTGGAACAGGAAAAGGGCAAACCTGTGGTTGGTTTTGGACTACTTTGATGTGTACATGGTCCACCTCTAGGGAAAAAGAAGTATGGTTTTGTAGCAAATGTAATGGGGAATCTGATAGTGGGGTTAAGAAGTTACATATCGGACGTTTTAAGGTCTAAGGGGCTCCAAAACCTTGAAATGCCTGTAAAAACCGACTGTTAAGGAATTTTTAAAATTTTCTTTTTATTTTTAAATTTGTCATTAAAAATTGCATATATTCTGACTATTTATTTTTTATTTCGCGACAACAACTTTTTTTGTGCGAGGCCCTCTTTAAAACAAGATGTATTGATTGGAAACAATTTTGACATGCTTGTATCCTATGTGCTTCTCACATTTCATCAAGTAGACGTGGCAGGAACCAGTGGAGAAGTGCTCCTAAGGAGCACGAAGGAAGTGAGCGAGAGGCTCACTAGCCTGCAGATGCTTATGGGGTTGACGGCGCAGAAACCAGAAGGTCAACCGCCCATTGCTGCCGAAACTTGCTACCCCTCCAAGTTGACAGCCTCTCGCACAATCTGCTGCCGTCTGACTGGGGCGGGCATACTTTTGCCCATTCCCAATCATGGCAAACAAAACTCTTCAATGACCTTTGTTGCCTCTCGCCTGCTTCTGTATGCCTGATCACATGCAAAACGCTGGATCCAATCCAAACCATAATATTTGGTCATCTTAACTAGGTAATTAATTATATGTATGTAAACATGTACATGCTGGTACATAATATGGTGCAACAAAAAAACCTTGAGCATTAGCTCAAAGACAAAAAACGTGATGTTTCCTCAAAAGTAGAACATACTTACATATGGTACTTACATACCAGTAAAGATTTCATGTCTTATAGCTTTTCCTGTTTATCCTGAACAACAGCAAGTGATAACTTCAGCTGAAACTTAATGATTCCAAAGCCGATAT